>JAODLD010000113.1:1802128-1823061 GCA_026781065.1 Mormyrops boulengeri
CTACAGGCAAGCTACTAGAAAATGTAGTTAAACTAATAGCTTCGCTACATGTAGCGGCGCTACCGCCCATCACTGCAAATCTGCTTCATTTGTGTATTCTGTTTTTCACAGTAATGTGAAAATCAAGTAACTGTGTTTATTAAATTCTTTTTGTTGATATTATAAATTTACACCTAACCTAAATAATGTTCAAGAATTTTACCATGCCTGGCTGGGTGCATTGGAGGGCCCTATGGAGGTTTTCTTGCCTAGGCTCCCAGGTCCCTAGAATTGCCTCCGACTTGGATATATACATAGTCCATAATATATAGGCTATATGACTTGGAAGGCAATATATATGAAGACTGTATAATATCTGGTGAATCGATTCAGAGAACTGTCAGTTATCATTTAATTAACTAATGATTTTCTTAGTCATATCGCCAGTAACTTCGGTTTCTGTTAAACTGCAATTTCGGCGATGGCAACAATGGAATTATTCCGCTCATAAACAGTGGATCTTCTCCATATTGGATCAGCCTAGGTGGACTGGAACTTAAGGAGAATTGTATGGATCATGATTAGATTTTCCTGTGAAGTCTCAGGTACGGCAAGCTCAACGACACCAAGGAAAAGTCCCATCAGCTGCGACAGCTGCCACCTCTCGTTTGTCACTGGTTTATTTATTTAGTTCCTCGCTCTCTCTCCACAGACCTCTTTAAGGACATAAACCCAATAAAGACATTTGTCAGTCTTCCCCTTGACTGCTCGATTGCTGGCCCTCCCCCTCGGCCTCCTGTCCCCCCGTCTCGGGATGAAATAAACACCGTTCCCGGGAAATCCCATTATACTTTGCCGGGCTGTGTATTTCTGCCGACCCCTCTCCTGAATCGGGTCGTTTTCAAGTAGATCGCAGGCGCAGCACAACTTTTGTGATCTCATTTCAAGAGCCGGGAAAGGGGGGGGGCAGGAGATAGGATGGTGTTCATGGAACTGTCTGGTTTTGATACCATCCCACACTCTATTCAGACGATCACTAAGAACGTGAGTTTGATGGACGGACATCCGCAACTGACCCCTAATTTCGGCAGGCAATTTTTGCATACATGTATAACCTTTCATTCGTGCGTATATATGAAACATTTATAGATTTGTGCAATGCTGATGTTAAAATGTGGGATATATGCATTATTTAAACTCAGTGTGCGGAAGCGTACTGGATGCCGAATTATGTTTATTAACCATAAAATCAAACCAGAAATGATCAGAAACATCCAGCCTTCAAAAGGGTTTATAATGAGAAGGACGAGGGAGTTCAAAGAGACTGCAGCAATGTTAATATCTACTTATGCAGTACACAGGCCGTGGAGTTACTTATTTTGCAGACAATTTGGAGAGGCTGCTGGGGGGAATTGAAATTTAACATGAACGGACTGCTTAAGAGGAGTTTAAGAGAGAAAACAGGCTAAACCTTTTCGCTCGGGGCACGACCGGTTAAAAAGCGAGCGCGCGCGCACTCCGGGTGGCATCGTCTCGTGGCTGCTTCTCCCTTTCTTCCTCTTCTGTCTCTTCCTTTTCTTCCTCTCACTATTGTGATATCCGCCTTTTTTATCGTGCTTGTGTTTAAGTTGCATGCTCCGGTGATTTATTCCTTTTCCTTCTTTTCTGTTTCCTTTCATTTTCCACCCCATTTCCCTCTGATTTTTCTTTTGTTTTTGGTTTGGGGGGTTATTCCGAAATGAAAGAATGCCGCATGACAGAGGATAGATTTAAAAGCACATAAAAAAACCTATAAAGAATTAGTCATTCTTTTATCCCCCCCAGGGATGGGGTGGGAGCGCATTCGGGCTCAGCACTGACTGGTAAAATCCTGCCATGTGAATATTTTCTTCCTTCCTCTGGCGCACCCGCATACTTACCTACAAAACATACATATGTCCACACTCAGGAAAATTGACACACATACACACAACACAACACACAAAGGCTGGCCTTTGGGATATAATCAATAACCTACCTTTTGCCAGTAACCACTTATTGGACCCTAGGATCCACTGCAATGTCAGGCCGGTATCCCACCTCACTCCGGTATCATGTGTCTGTTTACGTCCTTGTTTGTGTGCTTTTTTTTAATATATGTCTTTATATTCCGGAGGTAGCCATCTGAACATGTTGCAGTGACATTCTTTGTGACAAAATCTATGATCAGTAAAATTTTGCATGATAAATAATGTAATTATTTACCTAACATACACAGAGATCGTGCGATTACAGTATATAGAGAGATCATGTGATTATGTGTTGTTTACAATACAACAATAAGGAAAATGAGTGATGGCTAAATGTGAAGACATCTGAAAGCAGTAAGGAAGAGGCAGTAGAAAGGAAAGAGTAGAAATGCTAAGAGAGAGAGAGAGAGGCAGAGAGAGAGAAAGCAGGAATGAACGATACACAGCCTCAGGCAGACAGAAAACAATTGTTACACTGCCTCCCTTAACCCACTTCAACCTCAAACAGCCGATTTTTTCACTCAATTAATTTCTGCACATTGGAGCCGGTGCTCTTTGTGGAAAGGCTTATATGTCTCCGTATACAGTGATAGGGATATCTCAGACATGCAGGGAACTCACTGGGTTTATTCACCAGCAAACATGTGCTCAATATGTTCGTCTGTTTTGATTGATTTGCTCGATGGATTTTTAAATAGCTTTTCCTTCAGAAGGCTTCGGCGTCCAATGGCTGGTGTGTGGAAGAAATATTGGCCGGTCTATACAATAAATGCCCTTAATTAAATCTAAATTACCTTTGATTCAATTAGGATGCATTTATAGTTTATTAAGTGCAAATATACCATTTTGCATTTAAGTGGCTGTTTAATTGGTCTTCATTAATCATTAGGTAATTATTATTTGTTACATGTTTATCAGACACAATGTAGCACTTTCAAAATACTTTTTTCCATGTAGAACTTTGTTTTCAGGAGCCACAAAAGAGTAGAGTGTTAAATATTGTCAGAGTTGTGGTTTCGGCATCTGAGAGTCACCCGTAGGTCCCGCAGTCTAATGGACTTTTATTTTAAGTGCTAAAATGCAGATCAGCAACACACTCAGCTTTATTATTTCCAGTACAAATAAGCAGCTGTGAAAATTAGTAGGTTTGTAAGTCGTGCTGGAGAAAGAAAAGCAAATGGGCTCCAAGCAAGATGAAAATTCCGAAAATTGCTTCAATAAAGCAATAATGACCTAAGGAGAGGAAAAACTGTAAGCACCCTGTGTCTCCTGGTTGGATGTTTCTCATGGGGACAACAGCGGCTTCCAAGCCAAGAGCCTTTAAGTTATATATGCCCGTGTAACTGGCTAATGTCAGAATGCAGAAGGAACTGTTGCCCTGCACCTGTACGGCTCTCCATTCCTCACTCCATTCCATTTATCCCACCTCATCTTAAGGCTGTGGGTTCATCAAAGCAAACTCCTGAACAGATGCTTAATATGTTTCCGGTGTGTAGGCCTAAGTGAAGCAGGCTGCAGTCCGTGGTGCTGCTCTTGCTTCCAGCCGTGATGGTGCTGACCAGACAGCTGTCCATATCACCATAATCTGCTCGTGTGCGAGCCAGCAGGCCTTGTGATACCCCGGTGAAGCTTTATCCTGCTCTGACTTGTAATGAATGTTCCTCGAAGGCCCCTGAGAGACAACGAGGTTGCAACTTTGTTCTTGATTGACTGACACCTGTGTACTGTAGAGCAGTGTTTCCCAATCCGGTCCTCGGGGGACCCACAGGCAGTCCACGTTTTTGCTCCCTCCTGGCTCGCGTTCTGGCAGGCAGCTCGGAGGGAGTAAAAACATGGACCGACTGTGGGTCCCTGAGGACCGGATTGTGGAGAACTGCTGTAGACTTAGCTGCATTCTTTAGCATTCCATACAAATGCATCTTGCTGCATTCACTAAGCTGCATGCATCCGCTGTGGGCAACCTGGATGTCAAGCATTTGGGATCGTAACGAAAAGGTTGCGGGTTCGATTCGTCATTGCAATTTGTGAGGAGATAAGGGAATTGGAGGGGAGATCATTACCGTGCAAAATTTAAAACCAGGGGACCTTTTATAGAGACAAAACCTTTTAAAAGGTCAGGTTATATTTTCATATAGCTAAAATAATCCAAACAGACTTTATTTACAAAGCATGATAAAATAAGACACGCTGATTTTATTTTCAGTTGTTTTTTTTTGGATGTGTGGTAATCTTTCGTCTGCTTTTTTTCTGCACTATTGTGCGCTTTTAAGTCTACTTTTGCCCAGACTGCTCTGGCACACTTCCTAAGCTTACCATGACCAGCATAGCATCAGTCAGGCTGGGAATGTAAGCACAAGGGGAAGCACTGGCCAAGAAATGAGCTTGTTGTGGCGATGCTGAAATCTGGCCGTGCGATGGCAGACTGTAAATCTCCGCAGAAAATTACAATTACAAAAACAGATTCACCATTTCCTGGCACGTCACCGGTGAAGATTTACAGCCGTCATGTTCCGAAGAGCGATGGAACCACACCTCAACTCGGACACGACCGCACGGTCAAACAAACAGACAAATTCCAGAGCACCAAAGGAAATCATTATTTGCAAAGCATTTTATTGCCCTGCTTGTAACCCTGGGAAGTCTCTTGGTTTCCCAGACCATAAAACTGTTAGACAACATTCAGTGCTGGCTGACATCAAGAAGAGAAATATCAGGATTTCCCCCCACTTGAACCTCGGGGGGTGATGCAAATAGCAAGCCGGGAAAAAAAGAAGTGAGGAGGCACTGAGACATGAGCAGCAGACAGCCATGGAGGTATTGATAAGGAGCAGCAGACAGCCATGGAGGTATTGATAAGGAGCAGCAGACAGCCATGGAGGTATTGATAAGGAGCAGCAGGCAGCCATGGAGGTATTGATAAGGAGCAGCAGGCAGCCATGGAGGTATTGATAAGGAGCAGCAGTCCGCAGTTGCAGGCATGGCAGCACAGGACTGACGTCAGAGACCGTCCTGAACATGGGTGTCAATTACAGGCCCATAGGCAAATGACTCAGAAATAATACATCTCAAGCTGTTAACCCAGCAAAAAAAGAGAAGTATGACCATTTTCCTGCTTCCTTGGCAGTCCTTTGCATACTGACATTTGCAAGTCCCAAATTCATTAATCTTCAACGGGCACAATCCAGCACAATCATTTATCCATTAATTTAAAGAGAAGAGGTGGCGTCCCACTAGTTTGTGCTCCAGCCTGCCCCCCCCCAGGTCCGCTGTGCTAGGCAAGGAGCGGCAGCCTGGCATTTCGGCCGACGCCGTCCGGGGGCTGAGATGGAAGTCCGACTCAGAACCGCAAACTCATAGGGTGGCGGGGAGGGGGCACTCAGGCTTGGCATGCAGGGAAGGGTTATTGAGGTTTAATGTAAAAGGACAGGCCTTCATAACCATCAGTGTAAACAGAACATTGCAGTTACAGGACCTCAGCTACAGCATAAGAGGGACCATGATTTATACAGGGGGGGCAACCTTATCATTAGCTAATGATATGTTTTGAATCAGTGGATGAAAGGGGAGGAGCACTCTGGGGGCCAATCAGCTTTCAGCTGGGGCCAGTGCCCCTTTGGCCCCGCCCCCTTTGTACGCCCATGATCAGAGTCTTTCTGTCTCAGCAGCTAATGTCAAAGACACTATGGGTTCTTACCAGCACACAGAACATGTTAACAGAGCTATCTCTTGGCCCTACCCGGGAAATACTCTTCCTTCATTTTCTGTTAATCTGCGGCGGCTTCCTCTGTCTCCCTGTCCTCTCCACTTAGGAGTGACTTTCTGAGGAGGTGCATGCTGTTTAATTATGCTCGTTCCCTCCATCCTGGGTATGGAGCCGCAGCACCTTTCAGGCCGGCACTCCCCCGTGACTAACTCCCCTCGATTGCCTTGGCCTTCTATCACCGCTGCCCTCTGGAAAATGGCAGGCTTTTCCGGCGGTCTGCCCTGGGCTCTCGTGAGACTCTCAGCAAATCGGAGAGAGCGGCTACATCCATGTAACTCCACATCAGGAGCAAGGACTCTGTAAGGGGGGCATTACGGGCTTTTTAAAACTTTTATCTTCCGCCCCTGTTCTAATATAAATCAGAGAGTGTCTAGCAGTGACTGTGCCATACCGAAGGTGACAGTTAAATAAACAAAGTTCCCCAATTAATTGGATTTGTTATGCGACGCATGATAAATTATTTGGCTGTAAGATTGAAATAACAGCGAAAAATGTTTAATTTATAACTAACCAAATTGGCTAAAAGTGTGGAAGTGCTTGTAGACCTGAACATTATGTTTGAGATGCTACAGAAACCTTGGGTGGGGGGGGGGCAGGACCGCCTCTGCTTTGAGGAAGGACAGCTAGTGGGAGAGAGCTTCAGGTGGTGCTTATGCGGCTGATACCAGAGCGGGGGGATGCTGTAGAGCCACAGTGTTGCTTGTGTGCTGCAGTGGTTCAATCTGATGAGAAAGGAGGAGTGAGCACCTGCCACCCATTTCTCTCTAGGCAACCTCCCCCTCCCTCCCCCCCCCCCCCGGTATTTCCTCTTCCTTTCCATGCCCCCGTCTTTCCCCAGTGCCAACTATTGACATTCCTCATCCCTGGTTTATTTTAGTTGGCAAGCATTTTTTTTTTTTTTTTTAACTCCAAAGCTCACCTCAACATGCTTTCCGAAGTATTTATTTACTCAGTAAGGAAGTTCTGCTGGAATTTCCACTCAGAGGTACGACGTCCGATGTGACATCTGAAGCTGTTTGGTCATGTGTTCAGCTCCTCAATCGCCTCTTTCCCGTCCGGTTGGATTTCAGCGAAGGATTTTCCCCATAGATGGATCTTAATTTGTACTATTACAGCCACTGATTGGAGTTCCTAATGCAACACGTTCCAACGACCAAGCGCAACACTCTTAATATGATAAAGAGTAACAGAAGACAGACAATGCAATTACAGGCAGCTGAGGAGTAGATGCTGGGAAAGTGACCGGCTCTAAAATCCTTCTGTCGGTCCTCGTCTCTCTTCCCCGAGGTGAGAAATCTAATTGTGCAGAGAGTGGAGATGGATACTTCTTGAGAAAACACAAAAAATCAGACAATGTATACTTATCAAAAAGAGAGAAACTCAATCCAGCCATGGAGCTGTGTTTGTTTTTAGGCTGGGGCTCTCCTGATTGGTGGGGGTGGGGGTTGCAGGACTGTTTGCAATGTCCCCATGAGCGGAGCAGCTTGGCAGAAGGTCATACGCACAGGTAAGGATATGCAACTGTGCCCTGAAGGTTGTTGGGTTGCATCAAGTAGGGCAGGGGTTTCCAAAGAGGGGGAGATACTGTGCGGGGGGGTCACAGGATGATTTCCAGGAAATGTTTATAGTATCATATTTTTAACGTGAGAAATGATCCATGTTAACTCCAATTGCTTGACTGCGATTAAACCAGCAAGGGACCCCCCTCCCTCTGTAAAATAGGGGACCCCAGTTGCGGCAGTGTAATTTTGGGGGTCGGTGCTGAAAAGTTTGGGAGCGCATGAAGTACTGCAGTGTTTCCCAACCCGGTCCTTGGGGACCCGCAGACGGTCCACGTTTTTGCTCCCTCCCAGCTCCCTGCCAGACAGTCCACATTTTGCTTTCTGGAAGGGAGCAAAAACATGGACTGTCTGGGAGTCTCCAAGGTCTGGGTTGGGAAACACTAAAGTAGGGCACGGGGCCTTTATTACTCTGGCAAAATCTCTAGCGACATAAAAATAGGGAATCGGAGTTCCAGCAGAACAACTGAAAGTTGAAATACTAACAACAGCAACAAGCGCTCTAGATAGGTTCCCTTTGTTTGGCATGCAAATGAGTCCGGGGTCATGTGACCGCTTACCGGAAAGAGTCTCACTGAGATGTGCCGTGGGGGTGAGGCCGGTGGGGGTGAGGAATCCAGATGGAAGATAGCCAAAATGGCGGGGGGAGGTGAGTTACCTGTGTCACCTGGGCTGGCGCCACCAAGCACATCTCTGCAGGTCTCCGGGCCACCGCTCCACTTTCCAATTAAGAAAAATAATTGCATTTTCCATGCTGCAACCTTTGGAGGGGGCGAGGGGAAGCTTCGGCCGCATGATGGATGCAGTGGCGGCATTTCGGGCCCTCGCTCTCGCCCACCCTCCTCCGTGCTCCTTATTGAAGCTGTCTGTCATATCTGTTTATCGCGTGGCTGTTCATCCCCAGCTGACTGAGATAAAGCTGAGGTCGCCATCGCATCTGACTGTAATTACAGACCCGAGCGCGTCTTTCCCGTTGGGCAGTCTCCATCTCCTCGTCTCACCCCCTACAGTGGCCCATGAACTCGCTCCACTCACATTAAAGGACCTTTAATCATTCTTAAAGGAGGGCTTCAAGTATAATCTCCTTGGAGACTGGTATGGGGGGGGAATTAATTTAGGAAATAGGTACCTTAAATGTGAATTAAGTCTCAGTCTGTCGTCATAATGACAGTCGGAGATATATGTAAATTACCGATGCTATTAATGTATATGAGAAGTATGTGTATTATGCCCCTGAAATGGCAGGATGATTCATAGCAAAATAATCCTGCTTCTCCCCTCTGCCTGGCACTGGTGCTTTACTGGAATCTGGCACCCCCTGGCCCTTTTTGAGCCTTTGGATCTCCTGAGACATCCCAGTACAGGAAGCCGATGGTTTGGTGGCATCTCCCCGAGCACTCCACCCCCCCCACCGTGTTTCTGTGCTGTGTAATTTCCCGCCTTTGCGCCAGGGCCATTACCATCGCCAGATTACCGCGTCCAATGAACCCAAAGATTAAAATGCAATTTGCGGGGCCCTTCCAGGAATAGGAATCGTGTCACATAAACAAGTTAATCTGAGGCGCGAGGCTGTGCTGATGATGCTGGGAAAAGCAGCCATATTAAAGGGTCTCCCCCCCTGGCTCCCTCACTCTCGAAAATCACACAGGTTTCCATAGGAACGGTACATGCTGTTTTCTGCTCTCAGCACTCTAATAAATCAAGAACATCTCTCTCTTTTTGTTTTGTGTTCTTTTTTTTTTATTACTCTGCCGCCTTTTCTGCAAAATGCATGCATTTCACCGCTTCCTAGTGAATGGCGCCTAATTTAATATTTTTTTTATTGATCTATTTTTGGAGTCGTCTAATAAGCCCCACTGATGCGTTTTAACCCAACATAAAGGTGTGAAAACCAGCCTGTCTGAGGAGGGTGTTCTTGATCGGGGGGGTCAGCTTCAGGTTGAACATTAGGCTCCAATAGGCAGCTCATTTGCGAGTTCAATTATCCTGATGACGCCACCCTTTAGCAATGAGCTGAGGGGTTGCCAGCATGTGAGAGTCTTCCGGAATCATAATAAATGAAGCAGGGGAGCAGCTGCCGAACGTGGCGGGACGGCCTCCCCGTCTCTGGCCTCCCCGCAGCTCTGGGGAACCGGATTCAGTTTCCACACAGAAGCTGCTGGCTAGCGATGATTCAGGTTCCCATCCTCCCCCGGAAAACATGGACACTCGCTAAGAAATGCGCGCTCTTCTGAAGTTTGATGGGAAACAATCATTTACAGTTATTGGGCTGCCAGAGTTTAAAGCCCCCCGTTGAGAGGGAAGTTTTATGATAACCTTTTTTTACGGTCACCCTTGCAGCTAGCCTGCAGGCAAGCTAATTGAGAGATTACATTAGGCGGTTCCAGCTAATGGGAGGAGCTCAGACGAGCGACTAACCTTGCAGTGGCAAAAGGGAAATAAGTCACACCTTGTTTCGCTTATCTTCTCACCAATATGTTTCATGGAGAAATGTATTTTTGACAATGCAATAATCTTGGCCGATCCAGTTTTCAGCCTTTTGCTGTTATCTTTACGATATAGTACTTTTTCCTTGTGTACTCTGAAGTTTTGCTTGTGTCTGTACGTGACCTGTCTCTTTCTGTCTGCCTGTCTTTTTCTCTCCCTGTTTCTTATGCTTTCTGTCTGTCCCTATCTTTTTCTCTATCCTTCCATCTCTCTGTCTCTCCCTCTCTCTGAACACTCGGTCAAGCCGCACAGGCTTCGGGTACTGATTCGACAAGCCTGATGTGCACACACACACCCGGACACACATAATTAATCACGCCTACCTAACAACACGTGCTGTCATGGGCGACAGGGAGCAGTAGGAAAATGTCAGGCTGCTCGCCTCGATGCCTTCACCCGCCGTAACGCGGTAGGCGTCTGCAGGGCAGACGGTGCGTTGCCGGTGACCTGTCATCTGGGCCTCTGGCTGGTAGGTCCCCCTTTGTGATGACAGCTTATTCTCCTTTTCTTCAGTGGAACATCCCTCATCCCCTGAGCGAGTGCCGGAGAGGCCTGCACTGGGTTAACTCTGGCCCATATTGATGACTGTTAACCCCAGCCGGCATTTGAGGGATTTTAGGAGATTCTTCAGAGGCAGGGAGTGTAATTACAGAAAAGCACCCTTCTGAAATTGATTTTAAGCTAAACAAATCTCTTCAGAAAAGCCTTCAGTTATCCGCTCGGGCTAACCGTGAGAGGACCTGGACAGATGGGCCCAGTGAGAGGCCAGGATAGTGCACTGGGGGCCCTGAGAGTGAGATCCTGTGCGGGCTTTAGGGACGCTCCAGGTCTGTCATCTGCGCAGCTCTGCGGCTGCAGGCCCCCGTGCGGCTGCAGGCCCCCGTGCAGCCCAGCCGAGCGTGTAGCCGCAGTCATGGTGTCGGGGGAGGGAGCGGCACAAAAACAAACCACAGTGAAGTGAAACAGCAACAAAAGAGGCAGTTCCGCGGGCGCAGCAGTGTGCCAGCCTAAAAGAGTAGATGAAACAACCCAAACCAAACTAAAACAAAAATAAACGGAAACAACAACAAAAAAACAACAGTTCCCATCAAAAAAGTGAGAATCGGAAAGAAATGCAGCTCCTGCCTTCTGGTGTGCCCCTTCTGCTTCATGGCCCTGCCTTTGAAATTACTTAACACGCCCCCCCGCCCACCCCCATCGAAACTTTCTCTGCTTCTGCCTGCTGTGAGCAAGCAAAAACACGGAGTGTTTGTCTCCCCCACACGGGCTTCAGTTTGTCTACCCTCCCTTCCCGTCAAACAAGACGGACACGTCCTGCCAGGACGGCTCCCACTTTCCAAACGGAGAGAGTTCTGATCCCAATCATCGGATCCCGATGCTTCCCTTCGTGGCCCCCTTCCCTCGAGGCGATCCACGAGCTGTGCTGGATAACCTTTAGTGGCAGGAGGGCGCAGGGGGACTTAGTGAGGGGGGGGGGGCGCTGATGTCTCTGTTGAGAATGTCGTTATCGGCAAAAGGCAAGAAGGCCGGTGTCAGCGGAAAGCGTGCGACACTAATCACGCCATTGACACTGCAACGCGCGCCGGCCCTCCGCTCTTGCTGCCCATCCGCTATCGAACGTTTCGGCCTAAAATCGACACCAGGGTGTAATTATTGCGCAGCATCTCTGAAGTCGGTGCCGTCGGTGGCGATTATGATATTTCTGCTGGTGTCGGCTTGTTACAAGGACGCGATTGAGGGAGCGGTCGTCTGGGAAACCGCATCTGCAGCTAAACATCTTATGTTTATGACAAACGGGCAAACCACCCCGCAAATCCGTATCCCATTATCCTCATCCACTGGATGTATCTGACGTTCACTAAGCACCAGTTTTCATCAGCCTCCTGACTGCGATCGTGCACACAGGTGCCCCTTTCGTCTGACACTCCTCTTCTCGCCGCTTCTTGTGTTCCTGCATGTACCTGCATAGGTTTGCAGATCCTCCTGCATTAAGAACCTGGAACTGTCACCAAAGTGTGTGTCGGTCCCAGGAGTGACACTGCGGTTCTACGCCCGATTGGGTGCGCTGAGTATACTCCCCCAAGCGAAACGCAGAGCTGCTCGAACCCGAATGTTTCCGATGGCAGGCTGTGCGAAAATTAATATAACCGCCCTGTATAGGGGAACCTGCTAATCAAGTTAATGATAGTGATTAACATATGTTAAAGAAAGTGACTGGAATAAGGCAGACACACAACGCCGGCTTGTACATTTATATATAATGTATGTACAATATTTTCCAAGCCATATTTGGTCACCTTCTGTACCAGGGGTCAGAGAATTATTCCTCTGCTTTTCACATAATGGAAACGGCCACTAACAAGATGCAGATTAGAAGGCTCACTGCATAATTCTGGTGTATTATGGTGGGGGCCAGAGCCTCCATTTCAGCTGCCCCTGTGGTCATGCTCCCGTCTCGTCCCGGCTGGACTATCATGCGCTGACCCCAGGTCAGTAAGGTGCTCAGCACAGACAGGGATGCATGTAGGGGATGTAGCTGCTTGCTTGTCTGCATCCCTGCAGTAGCTCCTGCTCCCAGGCTGTGTGGTCCCCGGCTGTCCTCTCCGTCACACCAGCGTCCCCACAGGGGGGGAGGGGCACTGCAGCACACAGGAAGCTGCTTCTGGACATCCTGGTGACCTCATCCCCCGCATCCCCTGCAGCTACGTTTCCCACAATACCCTGCTGCGCCCCTGTGGGGGGGGGCTCCCTGTTTACTGCATCCTGCTTTATGGGTCTCCTAAGCACATGACAAGAATTTCGGGTACTTAACTAAAACATTTTTTGGTGAATGCCTGATAAAGGTTTAGAGGATCTGTCATCATTCCGAGTTTCACCTGGAGTCGCCCTTCTTCAAATTTCCCTTTTCGGCTTCCCCAAGGCGGCATCTCACCAAGCCGGCAGCATGTGGTGTTACTGGGTTGTGTCAGAATAGGGTGTGCGTGCATAAGTGTGAGTGTGTGTGCGATTCCATGAAGCCTACATTATTGTGGTGACGGGATCAATAAGTGCCACGGCTCTTTGGAAGTGTTGCGCTAATCGGTGGTGGCGGAGAGCATGAGGAATCCTGGGAATTTTTCTACAATGAGCCAGCCAAGAGGATGCCATGCGGAACGAGACTGATCCGCCTTATCCTCACACATTAACCCTTTATAGTTGTTTTCTGTGGATAGTTACTGGAATTTTCACACTTATCTGAAATTCTGCTGCGGGGTTCGACGCCAGTGATTTCTGACCAACATTTTGATCAAAATGCAGTTTTTTTCATTGCGATGGACATGGTCATTAAAACATAGTCTACGTAGTTGATTTGGAAATGGCCATGGGTACCAGGGCTCCTTCTTCCCGGTCCTGCATGGATGGGGAGGTTCTGGGCAGGCGAGGAGGGCCTGTGTGAGGAGAAGCTGAATCAGCACATCTTTCAGCTAAGGAATCCTCAAGGACGGTCGTCTTGCGGGATCCGGGGGCTGCCCCAGGGGGCTGCTGTAAGATGGGTAGGTCACATTTTGGCATGAGAGCCCCGCGGGCACGCGGAGGGGCCGTGTTAACCCAGGGCCTCCTCTGGCGGCGACAGTAGAGGCTCGGTTTGCGTGAAAGGCTGCACTGTGACAGGCCACACCGCTGACATTTCACAAGCATCACATAGGTCCAGAAGACCTCTCCGGTGTCACTTTCCAGGGCTGCCGGGAGGTGTTTGGGCTGATTTGAAGGCCTGCTTAGAAGGTGGCGTGCTCCGGCCCAGGCTGGGGGCCAGCAACGACTCGCGCCCATCACTCTGATGCTCTCTTCTAGCCGCTCTCCCTTCCCAGCAGCTGGGGCCCGTCGGGGGAGTCAGCCGCCGA
Organism: Mormyrops boulengeri; assembly: GCA_026781065.1. Taxonomy (NCBI): domain Eukaryota; kingdom Metazoa; phylum Chordata; class Actinopteri; order Osteoglossiformes; family Mormyridae; genus Mormyrops; species Mormyrops boulengeri. The sequence continues at coordinate 1,815,807 of JAODLD010000113.1, forward strand.
CCTCTTTTTTGCCTCGTTCTGCTACGGCGTGGCTGTCCCATCGGGTAGGCGGACAAGAACGGCCTGTCCTCATCCACACCCGTGTCTTTTTTTGGCCTGACTGGCAAGCATGCACACATCTGAGGGAACATTCCGGGTTTTGTTTTCTAATATTGTTGTCTCTCCACATCCTGCGGGCCACGCTTGTGAAACCTCCTCAGCTACCTTCCCCAACGCATTGACTGACGAATTCTGGGATGGTAGGGGGGCACGAAGCTGGGCTCTCCAGATGCCGGTTAAATGGGCAGCCGGGGGCGATTGGGAGACTCTGGCCCATTGCTGTCAAGGTGGAGGGAATTCTTCCCTGAAACCTCACCCATTATTCCAGCGAACGTCCAGTTTAGACTTTATTTGCACAATCCGGTGCCCCTGGGGCTGTTTTTGAAAGGAGACCAGGATGGGGAGATACTTAAGGCTCCACGCGATCGTGATTTCCAGCAGCCCTGAAAGGAGCAGAGTGGGCTGGAGCAACCAGCTTCACACGCTGTGTCCGGAAGCTTCCGCTTGCTTGCACGGGCTCTGTAAAACCGTGTTTCCTACCGATGCGGGACACCTGTGGGAATCCGTTCCGCCATCCGTCAAGCGGCACCTTTTATTTCTCACCGCTTTTTCTCTGCCATTTCCCCACTTGTTATACCTGCTTGTCCTGTCGCTGAGAAATGACTGCATGGAAAAAACAGGTGCTTACTGCTAAAAAAACAGCAAATGCTTAGATAAATAAAGCCATATGCTCAGATATCAGGTTTATTAGCTGAATGGCAGTGCCCACCTTACTACGCTAATGGGAATTAAACACAACACTGTTTATTATATATTATTAGTTAAATTGTTTGATTTTAGCCCAAAATATGCCAACCACGGCAATGCCAGGTCTGGTTTCTAATCCCTAAGTAGTAGTCTAGGGTAATGGCAGTGAAGCAGTGATTTTCTGCAGATGAGGTCTTTCTGGTGTGACCCCCTCCCCCCCAGTCTCCTATTACTGGACATTTTAGCACAGCTCTGCTCAGAGCAAGCAGGGCCGGAGAGCAGCATAAAGGGCCCAGTGCAAGTGCGGGGAGGCCTCTGTCCTGGCTGGGCCGCTAGACTTCCCCTTCATCTTTGAAATAAATGACAGCTGCAGGGAAAAGCCGAACTAGCTGACATTTAGCTTAAACGGGAGGCAAAGTGGACCGGGGGGAGACTCTAACGAGGCTGAAGAGACCTGGACTCCCGACCCCCGCCCCCCCCCAAATCGAAGATTTATGGGGTTCTGAGCCCCTCCATATTTTAGCCCCTGACGTCTGCCCTGGGTGGCTTCTGTGGGGTCGCTGGGTCCTTAGGGTGCCTTGGCTGCTCTCGTCTCGGCCGAGCTTTTTCTGATCACCCAGCTTATGACTCGCGGGCAAGGAAGACGGCGGGGGGGGCGGGGGCCAGGCTGGATGGGGAGCGTTTAAGGTCTCTGCATGACTTAGGCCAATTACATGTCCCACCCCCAGCATCCCACGCACCTTCTCAGCCTCCTGTTTTATCTGTACCTCTTCCTTCACCTCGTTCTCTTGTTCTGCTTTTCTTTCACCCCTGTCCTTTTTGCCTCGACTGGACTCTGATCATTACCACTCTTGACTATAATTGACAAGCTTGGGCACAAAGCCTTCACTCACAGCTGCCTCTTAATTTGCAAGCCTCTTTGTCGGTTTTAATCATCCCTTTAATTGGCTGCCTGGAAGTAAATGGGGTGGCTGGGGGGGAGGGGTGAGGAATGTCATTTTATTCTTGAGTCTGGGGACTAAGTTTTTCATATGAGGAGCAGAGTTGGAGGAAATTCTTTGATAATCTTCTGCTATCCAGCTAATAAATTACTGGGTTCATTTGCAGCCCATTGGATCGGCTGTTTGGGAATGGCTTGGGGCAGCCTTGAGGTTGAGGGCGTAATCCGACAGAGACTGACAGGCATCTTTTTTGACAAGCAGTCAGTCAGGACCCAATCGGGCTGTCTTCGGGAGTGCCTGTTGGTGGGTTTTTTCAGTTTACAGCAGCTGCAGCTCACCTAGGCATTAGCAATCTTTCACTTGTGTCTTTCCTCGGTTCTCATTTCTCTCATACAAACAAAACACACACACACACCAAAAAATGGTACATCAAAGCAATGAAACTGCTGGCTAAAGAAAAAAAGAAAACAGATTAATTTGTGGCAAACCCAATATGCAGCAATGTTTAGAGTGCTACTCCTGGCAAATAAAAATTCCCAGACATCAAATATATCCAGCTGAATCTGTGTATTTGTATATTATGATTGGTTTACACAAAAGAGATCTGGAAGCCTGATGTCTCTAATTTGCACTATTTGTTGGGAAACAGTAAAGAAACACGTTTTAGTTCCCAGGAGATTTCTGACGGTGCTTTAAATAGGACGTGAGCCTGTTGAGTCCCTTCTGTGTGTTGGGAGTTAAGAATACCTGTCCCAAATTTATGTCCTATTTGGAGGGTTACTTTCGTTGAAATTGCGTTTTAAAAGTGAGCGCAGACTTGCCGCCGTTCAACTCTCACCGAAACGTGCGAACAAGTCTGAGTTACCGTAGACACGGTCATAAAGCTCCTGCTTGCGGTGTGTAAACAATCAGTCTTGTGTTATAAGCGATATCGCTGTTAGATTACACGCCCCCCGACCTCACCTGTCTGTCAGCGATCCAATCATCCCACCTGCCAGTGTTTGTGCTCGTCACGATGCCCTTGTGTTTGACTTTCATCGATTTTTAATTTTTAATTCCACGCTACGATAGCTTGTCGTACAAAAACACAGGACTTCGCATTAAATTGAGGGTCTGATCCATTTGGACTCCTGGGTCTGCTGGGCGACCTTGCCAGACAGTGCAGTATCGTGTGCTAACATGCTAATTTATGTGCTAACATGCTAACTCATGTGCTAACATGCTGGCACAGCTAAGGCTAGCCAACGAACATCCTTCATGGTGGATCTGGCAAGGCAGGAAGGGCACCTCCGGCTTCCTCTTGCCTTCCTGATGTACCCTGCTGCAGATCGCAGGTCATGCACAGACATGTTGTTGGGGCCCTGCCCCCACCCCCCAATCAATGTAAAGAAGCTTGCCAGTGTGCTGATGAGCTAACACACACATACATGTCTGCGTCTGCATGCATGTTGGTCCATGTGCCCATGTCAGGGAAAAGCCTGCTTTAGTCAGCGAACGCCCTGTGTATACATCGGACCAATTTAAAGCCGTTAATTCCTTAACGAATGCCCTGCAGAGGTCTAAACAGATCCTGGGGGCTGGCGAATGTGCAGCAAGGGTGCACCTGTGCAGCCCCGCGCACCTCTGAGCGGCTCCACGGTCGGCCCTTACAAGCTGTTGCCCCTGCACTCATCCCTGTCCCTCATCTGCTCTCCTCTGACCTAGAAAATGATAATTTAATAAATTATTTCTCATGTTACGGTGAGTTCGGCCGTGTTTCTCGCGAGCGGCCCACTCCTCTCGGAGTCTTTCTCCAGCTTCCCCTGTCCCCCTCTCTCCCCCTCCTGCCCACTCTCCTTGTAATGTAGGAGCTGTATGTTATCTGATTGCCTCCCCAAGGTGACCTTAGGCTGCAATGAAAAATCCACAAGTTTAGGATGTGAGGAATTTAGCCGTAGGCACCATCCCTGGCCGCTCCTCTTACTGGACCGGAATGGCAAAGTACTATGGACCGGGCGAGAGAGGACCGGCTGGACCGGACCTGCTTCACAGAGTGCCCATGTCCCGTGTTACACCCTCTGCCCGGCATAATGCTGCTCTTGCGTTTCCTCTGCTTTGGCCTTCCTGTAATACCCACAAGCCCCGAGGAACGTGCTCGCTTTTCACGTCTGGCCTCTCTGCTTCAGAGCCCCGTGTCTCCAGATGCAGCCCAGGGCGTCCTACTCTCGGGGCCGCGCTGCGGCTTTCATACACTTCGGCTCTCCCGGCTCTCATTTTTCCACACCGGCATTCCAGCCGTAGACGCTAATTGCGTCTGCAGTCTAGACTTTCCGGTGTCTTCCGACACCTCGTCGCCAATCTCCCTACATATCAACAGTCTTTGCGGGGCATTAGAGCGCCTTTCGAGCACCAGCATGCATTTCTCTGACTCAGATACTGACTGTGGGATTTTCTCCTGCAGCATTATTGCAGGTTTAATCTACAGTTAGGAAACAATGTGCATTTTTCATAATTTTTTTTCGCCACATTTGTGATTGAGGGATTCTGGCATTAATTGCGCCACATTAAGTCAATGTCAAAGTACCTTTATTGTAAGCTCAGCTATACGATCCATGGGTCACAGGTTGAGATGAAATTACAGTCTCGTTGGTCATAGTGCCAAAAAACCCATGATAAATACGATATAAATATGACATTTAAACGCTGACAAATCTGACAATTTTAACATGACACACTGAGACATGGAAGATAGAAAAATGCAATCAAATATGCAGTTTAAAAATATTTTACAAATATGCATAAGCATTGGATCCACCTACTGCAGAATAGCCTCGGTTTTTAAAGGGAGTACATTGTGTGTTGGGTGGTATGCTGTTTCCATGGTGTAATTGATGCAATGAGAAGCCGTCAAATTAGTCATAAATGGTCCAAATCAGCAGTCCCATGAATTATGTATCTGTTTAGGATGCATGGGTTGTAATAGGTAACACTGTAGCCTCACACGTCTTGCATTGTGCGTTTAGTCCTGGTCTCTGGCTCTCTCTGTGTGGAGTTCGCATCTCCTCCCTGCACCTGTGAGGGCTTCCTGCAGGTACTTCAGGCTCCTTTTGCTCTCTAAATTGCCCGTAGCTTGTCAGCATGTTGGCCTGCAATGGACTCACATCCCATTCCGCATAATATGCTGGAGGCTCCCTGTGACCCCGCATTGGGTAGTTATACAAGATGCATGGAAATAGACAGCTTTGAAATGGTCTGCCTTTCCTGCTACGGTTTTTAAAGTGCAGCTGATTCTGCAGTGGCGGATGGCAGCCTAAAGTTAGCCTGATCCAAGCAGGGCCCAGCTCTTCAGAACGGTACTTAACCTGAAGTGATCCATTGTGATATCCTTCAGCATCAAAGAGTCTGACGTGTAAGCTGTCAGACAGAAATGTTCGCTAAGCGACTGAATGTAAATTTCTGTCTCCTGTTGCGCAGTTAAAGTCGCGGCTTTTGTAGTAATTTTGCGTGCTGCTGCTGAAAGCATCCAGCTCGATGGCGGGAGGGGCCAGCCAATCCGACCACAGCCCCAGTAATTTCGGTATCTGAACAGCGAGAGGAAGAGCAAAATGGAGGAGAAGAGCCGAATGGCCCCGGTTAGAGTGCGGATCTTCCAGGGCAGGTAGCCGTGTCTGTTACAGCCATCGGGGGGTCTGCGTGTCTTGGGACTTATCGATATAATGTGCGCCTGGCGAGAGGCTTGTTGTTGTCATTCGTTATCAGTGTGTGAAGAGAGCATGAAATAATAATAATGAGAAAATATAGCATGGCTCAGCGGCACAGAAGGAGAAGAGGGCAGGCGGCCGACAGCATCATGCGCGGCACGTTCCTCTTGGCCGGGCGGGGGGGGTGGATAAAGCAAAGGTGAGACAAACTTTTCAATCACCCCAGACCCCCTTCTCCCGACACACATGTAGGAATTCCAAATGTCATTCCGCCTCAGTGTTTATCTGCGTCTGGCGCTGCGCCCACCTCCGGATCTCCTGCGGATGACCAGTGCAGTGAGAGAAAACATCCCAGCGGACAGGGGGCAGGGCTGTAAATTCGCGCGGGGCCGACCCGCTCTGCATCGGGCTTCACGGAGCCACGCGCCGCACCGAGGGAGGAGTTCGCCTCACCGAGAGCTGCGCCGCATGTCAGCCGGCGAGCAGGAAGCGCTGGTGATGGACGGCGCAGTATAAATAGACATGCCGGTGGCAGGATAATGCATGGAGGCGCTCCTGCGCAGCGGCACCGGACCAGCAGCGCGACGGGCAAAAGCGGGACGCCTGTCTTTTTTTTTTTTCAGGTCACTCGCCGATCCTATAGGTACAGGTGATTAATTATCGTCATTATTGCCACAGTCCGTGGCGGAGGCATAAATCACGAGTGCATGGGGCGGCAGGGCTGGCGGCCGCATTCGCGTCCCCATCAGGTGGAGCTCTTCCGGGTTGCGCATCACCAGGTCGCCCGAGGAACCCGATGGGGCCCCAGAGGAGGACACAGAGGCACTTGGTCTGGGATGCTCGCAAACAGCTGTGCCAAAGCATTTTTGTGACCCCCCCCACCATACGCATTACAGAACACACTGGAAATGCAATGCAAATGTATGCAGCAAAATCCGCAATAAACTGGATAACTGCTCACAGGCTCAGGACGCTAAGCTGTGCATTCGTGGACACACATCCGTGAGTGTGTGCGTGGCTGCTCGCATGCATGCTTGCATGCATGTGTGTGTGCGTGCATATGTGTGTGGTATTCCTCCTCATGCTCCACGCTACACACTCCCCTTTCGTCTCCCGCATCTCTGCTAATGACATGCATTCCCATTAAATCGCACCATGCCGGCTCACATTTCTATGAATTACTTAACGCTGGAGGTGTCTCCAAGGAGGAAGCATGGTGCAGACTTCCCTCCATTCTTCCGTGTTCTGCATATCTCTCTCTCTCTCTCTCTCTCTCTCTCATTCCTCTCTCTCCACTCCGGAATGACATTTCCGTTAACAAGGGACTTCTATAGACCACTCTGACAGCACGCGGCACATCCCAAATTCCACCAGGACGGGCAGCTCGCCTGCGCCCCCCCCCACCTCCGCTAAAGGCCCCGGTGTGATTCGTCCTTATGAACACCCCTGACGCCAGTGGGCTGTCTGTCCCTCTTTTGTGGATTTAGGTTGACATGAAAGCGAGGTCGTTCTCCTCTCAATGGCGTTGCCACCGCCTGTCACTGAGTTTTTCCCGTTCTGCGCAAACGCACAGGATTCCAAGAGCAACTGCATCTCTGCTGCCTCCACCTCCCTGGTTCGTGCCCAGGTCCAGCTTGGGGGTGTTTCCCTTAATTACCCCACTCGCCGGCCCCTCACATCCCTCATGGGGGCGCTCCGCTGTCCGAGACGCCCATCTGTCTGTTCTCACCCTGGCTTCGCCTCCTGAGCTAATTTGTCATTAACGGGCTGTCTGCTAGACGGCCTAATCTGCAAGGACCCCTGTTAATCACGGGGGAGATGGTGGGGGGGGGGGGGGGGGGGGGTGGC
>JAODLD010000113.1:1858563-1885495 GCA_026781065.1 Mormyrops boulengeri
GAGTCTGTTTCCCAGTGTTTGGGGACCTGTCTCCTGGCGTGTCGAGGCCTGTCTCCCGTTATTTGGGGGCCTGTCTCCCGGCATGTGGAGGCCTGTCTCCTGTTATTTGGGGACCTGTCTCCTGGTGTGTAGGGCCCTGTCTCCCGGTGTTTGGAGGCCTGTCTCCCGGTGTGTGAAGCCCTGTCTCCCGGTGTGTGAGAGTCAGTCTCCCAGTGTTTGGGGACCTGTCTCCTAGTGTGTAGGGCCCTGTGTCCCGGTGTTTGGGGGCCTGTCGCTCGGCATGTGGAGGCCTGTCTCCCTGTGTGTGAGAGTCTGTTTCCCAGTGTTTGGGGACCTGTCTCCTGGCGTGTCGAGGCCTGTCTCCCGTTATTTGGGGGCCTGTCTCTCGGCATGTGGAGGCCTGTCTCCTGTTATTTGGGGACCTGTCTCCTGGTGTGTAGGGCCCTGTCTGCCGGTGTTTGGAGACCTGTCTCTCGGCATGTGGAGACCTGTCTCCTGGTGTGTGGAGACCTGTCTTCTGGTGTGTGGAAACCTGTTTCCCAGTGTGGGGGGGCCTGTCTCCTGATGTGGGGGCCACTCTGCTGGTGTGGGGACGCCTGTCTCCCGGCATGCGGAGGCCTGTCTCCTGGCGTGTGGAGGCCTGTCTCCTGGTGTGCCGGCCGCTCCCCTTGCTTGCAGGTCATCCACCGTGCCTCGTCTTTTCTATCCTCTGAATATGAATCCAGGTCACCATCCCGGCTGCCGATAAAGTTCCTCCTTCAGCTCTCACCCCTGCCTCCTCACGCCCCACTCTTTTTCTGACATGGCTTACTAAAGCTGTCTTCCACCCTGAGCCTCCCAGGCGTGGCCAGCTTGGCAGCGAGCAAGAGCATATGTTCTTGGCCACCTGAGCTGCGGGCTGGCGTCCTGGGGGGGGGTGGTAGGGTAGCAAAGGGCATGGGGGGCTATGTCCCCCAGCCACCCCCTCCTACCAAGGACACTTGCTGATGAGTATCACCGAGTGGCATGGAAGCTGAGTAGCAGCTCGCAGCAGCCGGAGGTCATGTAAATGGACCAAGATTTTTTTACTGTCCCATGGGGACAGGCAGTGGGGGGAGGTTGGAAGGGGGGGGTTTTGGCTGCACCCACAAGGAAGGTGCGAGAGCAAAGTAACTTCAGTGAATTATCTGGCCTGAGTGCTGTGTAAATATGTCAATGGAGTAAGTTGCTTTGGATAAAATAATATGAATAATGGTTTTAGCTCACATGGTGGGGGGGGGTTTAAGTGGGTGATTTGTCCTTTTTCAGAAAGCGCATCACCAAAAACATGCGCTCCCCAGCTGTTCCGGAATCGACGAGTTTCGCTCTACCCTTGAGGGCGTTTTCAAGGTCGCTCCCTCTCCCAAGCCGCCTCCCATCTCCATAGCCCCCGCGGCCGATGTTTAAAGGACGCCTTTCGTGAAATCGCTGACCGACGCTACATGCATTATTTAGCAGGCCCTGGTGAGCGGACCATTCCCCCTTGGGCTGTGCCGTCTCCGGTGCATGAAGGGGTTAATTCCGCCTGGTGTCCCTGACTGCAACAGGCCAGCTGTTTGCTGCTCTCTGCTCTGCCTCCACTCTCAGTCCCTCCCTGCCTCTTGGACCACTAAATGAGCATTCATTTGCAAGTTAGATAAATCCTTTGAATTTATTATTGATGCAAACAAATTAGCCTGTAGGCCCCAGACAATACCTAATGGAGCTTTAGCTTCTTACAGGCTAGTTTCCTACCCAGACTCAGCCAGCACACCAAGATTGATGCATGCCCCTCTGCCCCTTAATTATGTCTCCTGCAAATTATTCACTCTTGTTGATGCAGGTTTTTAATGCTGCGTTACTTATTGCAACCTCTGTGATATCCAGCACTGAACTACACAATTCTCATTAGTTATACAGCAAAATGCAGCATTAAGTCCCTTATAATGCCCTGCAAAAGCATAAAATTTCAAATGAGAATATGAGGAGGTTGCAAATGAGTGCAGTATATTTGACTGCGCGAGGGGGGATGTAATAAACAAGCAAGCCATATGTATTAATGTCACCAATTATTAGTGTGAATATCTAATTAAAACACCATTTTGCTAATTAACTAGTTGGTGCAAATAGTGTTTTAATTACATATTTACATGGTATTATCCTCATGATACCAGAAGAATTTTAAAAATCTATGCAGATGATTCAGTATTTGTTGTTACACATATACAAATACCCATATGTCTTCAAATATCCATATCTGGTAATATAATTGGATTGATCAAATTTAGTAACATAACCTGCGGAGGGACTTCCTGGTGAAAGACTTTGCATTGGTGATATTCACTGCATTTGAAGGGATTGTGCTGCGGTTTGACTTCGATTGGATATGAAGGGAGAAGAGCAGGTTTCCCAGGAATATTATTAGTGGTGATCACCTTGAAAATGAGAGGATATGCCAGATATTAAGAGGTGAATTTTTTTTCTAATATCATAATGGAAAGAAGGAATGTCAACTTAATGGTGACATAATGCTTTATGGCTGCGAGCGGTGCCAGGGATTCATTGTTGAAAAAAGGTCTGTAGGCCAAGGACTGAGCCTTGAGGGACACCCAACTCAGCGCGAGTTGATTGGCAGGAACTGTTTCTCAAGGAGACTTGTACAGAGTGACTTGTTTTACTGGAAGGGGGCTACACGAAGAGTTGGAGATTTATCACAGCCAAACCACAGAAAGATCCAGAAGGAAGATTTCAGAGGAAGGAGAACTCTTTGAACCATATCTGCCTTTATGTAGAGATTGGCTCAAAGTGCAAGAAACCCAGGAGATCTTCTGCAAGAGGAGAAGGTCGCTGTTTAGAGAAAGTCTGCATAAAAGTCATCGGGGTGAATGAGGGTTGAGAAACTGTATTTTTTTTCTTTCACAAATGACAGTTGAAGAGTAGAATCTTTTTTTAAACTAGGAACCAACCCTGGCCTGTCTGACAATGTAGGGAAAGAAGCCTCTGGTGAAAGAGAGGATGACAAGGAACGAGATGAGATTTCAAGGGTTATGTATTGGATGTGGTTCTCAGGAAAGGACTTACATAACTGGTCAGGAGTGGAGCACAGTGAGGTGTAGCTGTGCAGCACAGAGAGAGGGGCTGGGGGGCTGCTAGCAAAATGGGACTGTCCTGATTAATTAGGATTCAGTATTGATCAAAGGGAGGTGGGTTCAGGGCCCGTCGCTCTGGCGGGTTTCGTCTCCGTTCCTTTGCCAGCGAATGGGCCGGGGCCCCAGGAGCCACATCAAAGAGGCTCGCTCCCCTGCCGGTCCCGGCTTTGAAGATTTACGCCGTTTGATGACATCATTTCCCCTAATGTTCCCATTGTGGACGCCACGAATCAATTCTGGCATGAGTACTGTGCCGCTAAAAGGCCGCATGAGCAATTTGGTGAGAAGCAATGTTTTTGCACGCCTCATGTATGTATGGCTATGTGCGGATTTGCACACATATGCCAGGTACAGGTGTGTATCGATGTGTAAGTGTGTATGTGTGTGAATGTCTATGTGTATACACTATATATACTATAAAATATGTGTATATGTTGTATTTACTATTATGTGAGCATATGAGTTTTTTGTTTCTCTGAGGAAGTGTGTGTGTGTGTGTGTGTGTGTGTGTGGCTCCCACCACCTTCTCTTGTGCCCAGAGTAGCTCTGATAATTGTGCCCCCCCCAACAGCCTTGCCGTGTGCGCTGGGCCGTACTTCCCCGCTGTCCCGGTCGGGCTGGTGCTCCTCTGACCGACATGCAGCCTAATATGCCCAGACAGGGAGAATGTGTACCACCTTTTAAGGTTATCAGCACAGGTGTAAATCTGCGCAGCACAATCAGCTGTGGCCTCGTCCCTTGGAAGCGATGCAGGATACCTCTGCAGTCACTGGTCTCTCCCTTCCTTACTCTGTCCGTGTCCCAGGTCTGGGTCCATGGTCTAGACTCCCGCTTTGCACAGTCAGAGGACCTTGAGTCCACAGTCCTGAATCTCCAGGCCAAATTGGAGTTCACAATATAGAATGCAAAGTCTAGAATCAACAGTTAGAGATCCAGCATCCCAGTTCTATGGTTCAGTCCTCAGTCCAAGGTCTGGACACCAAGGTCTCGGCTCAAGGGCTTAGAACTGGGGCTCTCATCTGAGGTCTAGGGTTGACGGTGCAGGAACAAAAGCTCAGTGTTGGGGATCATGCCAGGCTTCGATTCTGGCACATCCTCATTTAGTCGTTCTTGTTGCTGCCACTGCAGCTGGTGTTTGACAGCACGTCCGTCAGACATATTTTATTCAAAAAGCACCCTCGCCTTCAGAGTGGAATTCATGAAGGTTTCATCTGCTCAGCCTTCACACCCGTCCAAGAGAGGCATCAAGGTTCTCCTTCCTCCCACTGATGAATTTTTGGAAGCATGCTCTCCCGGCGTGCCGTCCTCGAGTCCCGCCACGCTCCGACAGCCCCCCGGATGTGTTTCTCCTGCCGGGAATAACGCTCAGAGCCCTTCGATGTATAATTGATACTGGAGAGCCTTTAACCGCTGAGCCGGACCTTCGAAATTGGGCCCCAGCTCCGGCTCCCGGTTTTATTTTGATCACGAGTGACTTGCTCCCTACGTTCTGCTCTGTCACATTCCGTGAGCTTCTGACTAAAGGCTTCACCGTGTAGCTAGGCCGCTCCTGCTCTTCGGCGACACTGTGCGAAGCGAGTGCCTGCCTCCCTGTTCCCGGCCCCCCTGCGCTCGCTCTTGTCGCTTCACAGGGTCACCTGCAAACTTTTAATGCCAGTCCCTCCCCGGGCGGCTCTCGGCAAACTGCTGCCTCAGCAGCTGCCCTTAAATGATTAATACTTTATTGATGGTCCCAATTAAATTCCTATTACGCCACAGACGGCTTGAGACATTCCGGGCTCTTTCATGGCCCTCAATTTGTTTTCGGTGGGGGGGTAGGGGGGGCTCTTTGATGGCAGCTGGTTGCAGGAGATAGCGCTGCCGTTTGTATGTACATCTGCACGCGTGGGGTGCCTTTGCTGTATAATGCTACACGCTATCCCTCCCTGCCTGCCTTACCAGGTATGCCTCCCACCCCACACACACGCACACATACACACACATAACACACAGTACCCACTCATTTGAGACTTGTGGGCAAGGTGGCCATGTTATGCATGTGATCATGTTGGGAGTCTGTCGCTCCGAAGGGCTTGCTTTCTAAAAAATGTTCTTTAATGTTTTTTAATGTTTGGTGTCCCAACCACAACAAGGGTAATATACTGTTTGTCACTCTCCAGGGTACAAGCTGCAGATTTAAAGAACAAGTGTACTAGACTTTTTTTGTCCTTTTTTTTCACTTGGAAATTATAAATAGCATATTCCTGGCTGTCTCACTGGGGAATTCCTCTCCAGTAAACTCCGAACCTCCTCCCAGTTATTGGCTCACACCCGTCAGCTGTCCCCTAACTGCCGACCTGCATCTCATAAAATGTCATCTCTCTTTTATCCTTCTTTTTTTAACCTTCATGCTGAGATCTGTGGTCCAGGCTGCCCCTGGAGAAGCCGACACTTCTGGAAGTATCCGGAAGTCAAATGCGCAGGGCCTATTAAAACAGAAAAAAGCAAATCCTAAATTTCTCCTCTCTACCTATTTTTCTCTTCCTCCGCTGTTTCATTTAATCTTCTTGCGTTTCACCTGTCTTGCCCCCCTCCCCATCCCATCTCCACCTCGACTGTCTTTCATTCTATTTTTCATATGGAATTTGGGGTTAAGATAAGAAAAAATACACAGCGGCGGTCGCTAGGCAACGGAGCCAGCTTTCCATCTTATGAGTGGCAGGGTAGCGTTTTAATGTGTCTGTTTGTTGTGCCTGCGTCGCAGACAGGGGAAATCTGCTGGGACCCCCTCCAAGCCTGCACACTGGGTCTCGCAACCTTCTTGTCTCTGCTCCAATGCCCAGTAGACCCATCTATTTTTAAAAAGTAGGTTTGACTGAGGAGACTGCAGCTCTGTGTTGTTTTGTTGTGGTTATTTTGTAGTTGCGCAGGGCTGGTGTGACACACAGATAGGCCCCATCTCCGTGGAGACACCCTCCACCCAGAGACCTTGTGGGTCCACATTCTGCATAGAGAATCTCTCTCCACACACTCCTGTCCTAGGGTTAAGGCAGGGACAGCCTGAAGGGGCGGAGCCACATGCAGGCTGGAACAGGGCGGAGCCTATGGGGTGAGAGATGCAGGGTGGGGACATTGCAGTCTTCCTGATGCATGCGCTGCGGTCCCTAGGAGCTGCTGGAGGCCAGCACTGCTTGGGATTGGATCAGACTCTCTGATTCCTCTGTGTCTCCTGTATTATGTAGCATGAGCAGTGAACATTCCAGATTAATGGGGCGGGGGTTCGAAGTAAGGCTCAAAGGAGACGCTCAGTGTCTTGACAGCACCTCAGGATCAACTGGCGAGGATGGACCCCAACCACAACCTCTGATCGTGGACCTCCACGCAGACCACTCCTTCCAGGACCCCCACACGAGCATGCACAGCAGCATCTCCTCCCACTCGCACGTGCTGCTCCCAGCTCCTCTGCCCTCCTCCTCCCAGCCAGTTCCATCCAGACCGCGGTTCTGTGATTACATACTGCTGAATTAAACATCAGAGTCCTGGCCTACCTCGCCCCGCCCCGGCTCCCGTCAGGGCTCTCGGCCTCGCCTGGCACCCGCCGCCTCTGTTTTCTTGGAAGGTTTCAGCTGTCCTTTTTTATGGCGCTGCCCTTTTCTTTGTGGAGAAGAAACAGTGGCAGCTATAGATGGAGTAGGCGCCGGCCAAAAGGAGGAAGAGGAGGAGGAGCAGATGCCAGAGGTGTGCACAATACCCAGAATCTCCTCTGAAGATGCAGTGAAGTAGTTGTGAGCGGCTCCCGCCCCGTGTCTCTGCTTAATGTCCTGCTGGGAAAGCGGGGAGGGCGTGTGCTCGTCTGCCGCGCTCTCTTACCTCCTCTCAAAGTGGCCGCGCTCCCGGTTCTTCCCTTAATCTTGCACTGGGGACTCGTTCATCCCTCTAAAGTTCAGCACTTCCATCCATCCCGCTGTGCTGGTGCCAAACGGCGACGGGGTTAACCCAGATCACGCATCTGACGGCAGGGGGACTTAAAGCTGCGGTCGACATCAGACTAGAAATCGCCAACAGTGTACGGGGTTGGTGCTCTACAGTGCACTTGCATTTACCATTATTAAGCAGCCAGTTTTTTCCCAAACACCCTGCTGAGAAAACCATCTAGAAACCAGCTTATGCTGATTGTTGGTTTTAACTGGTCTAAGACGGTCAGGTCCCAGCTCTGGCTGCTATTTGATGGTTTAACTGGGTGGGTCACCAGGTGGTCATGCTGGTGTGTCCAGCCTATCAAACTGGTCATGCTGTTACAACCAGCCAAACCAACTAGAATGACCATCGTAAGCTGGTATGACCAGTTAAACTATCAAACCATCATGCAAAAATGTACCTTATGTTGGTCAACTATCATAAATTGGTCAACCAGCTTAAGTTGGCCGGGCTGGCAGACATATAAATGAGGAAGGCTTTGGGTCAGGGAGCAGAGTCAACCAGCATCTGAGGTGAGTAGTTCAGGCCCCAAGAGTAAAAGTCCAGACCACGATTTTGTTTCAACCAACCAGTTGAGTACTCTGTGACTGTGACTCATTATACTCAACAGGTTGGTTGAAATTTGATCTGAACTTTTACTCTCTGGACCTGAATTACCCACCTCTGACCAGTATCCGGCACCCCTGTAGCAGCTGGGCTTGAGGTCCTTGCTCAAGGGCCCAGTGGTGACATGATTATGCTGCCAGACCGTGGGATTCGATCCCACAGCCTTCCAGATCTGGGCACAGAGCCCTATTCTACTGAGCTTTAAGATCTGACTCAGTCGACAGTTAAGCCATGAAAATGTGGACGGGTCAACCCATTAGTTACCGTGGAAATGACACATCGTCACATGCACACCCCCTCCAGTGGTCTAGTATCACGTTCTGATGGGGGGGGACACACTCCAGACCACACCAGACCAGAATGGCTCCAGTATGCCCATAGAGACCCTTATGCTTATCTAGCAGTCAGATCTGCCCTCCCACACACTGATACTCCCTCCCCCTTCAGTCCGTTCTCTTTTCCGGGCCAGAAAGCCTTCGGCAGAGTTTGACGTCCCATCCTGAGGTCTGTAGTGCCAACGGGCTGTAGTCCCAGTGGGCACTTCCCATGAGCTGGGACCCAGCAGATCTGAAGATCCATCACAGATGACCACAGATATGCTGCCGATTCTGTTGTCCAACATATCAGGGTCAGCCCCAGAACACCTGGGACAACGCCACCTGGCTGGGCAGCCAGCAAGTGACGATTTCTTACAAAACCAGTCGTGAGTGCTGACACCCACACACACAAAAAAAGCGTTGACATCATGAAATTGGGGGTCCTGAAATTCAATTAAACACAGAAATGGCAGGCAACAAAATTACCAGCAAACGGTGTGATACTGAAGTGTGTATTTTTGGAAATGCTTATAGGAATAGTCAGGAATAGCTCAGAAAATCAATGCTGGCCTAGATCATCTTCCTGTTTTCCTCTATCTTACTCCTGACGTACACACATCTGTGAAGGATCTCTGCAGGGTTGTATCAGGGCAGAGTTCAGGCCGGTGATCCCCATTCCCAGCAGACTCTCAGTCTCTCGCCCGGGATTGGCTTAATTAAAAACGCTTCCCCTCGACGGGACTGTCGCCCTGCGCGTGAACATTGGCTGCATTCAGCTCGGCCTTTTTCAGCCGGTGCTGAGTGGGTACGCAGACTGGGCCATTAACAAGTGCAGTTCTGCCGGTCGTGTCCTATTTGCCGCGACGGGAACACGCTAGTCCTGGGGGCCCCCATGGCGCCGGTCTAATACACTTAATGTGCCTGGGAGAGAAGGCAGGCGAGCACGTCTGTGCGTTTGAGAGTGAGGTGATGCAGAAGGCTTGCGGATTCTGGAAGCATCGGTACCTAGGAACAGGTTGCCATGGTACGGCGGCACCGAACCTTCCGCTAATCATGCTAACTTTGATCATGAGAACCATTAGAGCCTACAGTAGGTCATTCAGCCCATCCTGCTCAATTAGAGGCTTGCTACCTAAGTTGGTGCAGCATTTTTTTATGTGTCGAGTGGCTGGGAAAGCTAGGAGCCTCTGTTACACTACGAAAGTAGAGCTTTTCCCAAAAATCCACTGGGAGAAGCTTCTGGAACTGTTCCAATCCGAACTGGTGCTCCGGCAACCGGCTCACTTGGGTCACGTCTCATAGACCTTGTTAGAACATGCTCATGCTCGTTCATTATGCTTTCACATGTCCTCTGCAGTCCAGAAAGCTTCCTTTATTACAATCACAGTACTAATTATTATAAACTGGAAAATCTATACTGCTGAATAAAAGTGACGGTGGCTATAATTAGATTTGCAATTCAATATCTGTTTACTTCTATTTGTTGTCGGCTGCTGTAAATACTTTTTTGTGGCAATTACAGATATTACGTTATGTAAGCGTCCCTTTCAAAGGGGGGGGGGGGAGGAATCATTTTTTAAAGAACTGCATAAAATTTGATTTCTGCTCTGCAGTTCACCAAGATCAGTGAAACATTCTGGGTGGTATTCCTTCCGGAAATTTCTACCCCTAAGTTTGTGGTGCCACACTGCCAGGTAATTCCACCTACTTTGGCATGGAGATGGAAATGGCGACTCCTCAATAAATCAATTATTTTGAAGTTGTTCAAATAAAAGATTCATTGAAATATTTTTACGTATATTATGTTTCATTTTATGTTACTCAAACTGATTATATATTTATATATAATATCCTGAACAACTCAGATCTGTAGTAGGCCCACAGAATCAGCAGGTCTGTGACCCGGCACTGGATGGGACCCTTGACATCGTATCGGTAGGTGATCGAGAAATTAATGTGCCCAGATCTTCCCAGGGAAGTCTCACAGAAGTTTCCCCCCATGACTTTTTGTTTTCGTTTTGGAATGGCAAATTCCAGACATTACACAGTGGAAGGGAGAGCAGCCAGCAGGAAATTAAATGAAATTACTGGCCTGATAAATGTATGTGGCATTTTACATTTTCATTGTGTTGTCCCTCACTCAGTGGGGGGGGGGGGGGTGCAGGGAAACGGCAGAGTGCTAAATATGATGTAAAAGTGCTCTCTGAGTGGCGAAATGACTGGCTCCTCTGTCTCACGCACGGATTTACAGCCGATAGTCGATTAGTAATGCTAATGTCCACCTTAGCAGCTGGCTTCTCCTGCGACGGCCGCAGAGTTTGGCTTCTTATGGCAAAGCATGTGGATTGACCCACCATGCGGACGGGAAGCGGTTTTATTAAGGTGGTAGTATCTGCGTGTGCCTGTGTGTGGGTGGCAGTCAGATTCCTCTCCACAGGTGCGTGGGTGACTGGCTCACATGCACAGGGGCGCTTATCGCTTTGAGTGAGCGAATACGTGGATTTATTTGTTCTTTTCTCTCAAGGATCTGCGTGTGTGTTTGGATAGGTTTAACTGTCTTGTGGGGACAAATTGTTCTGTCTCGTCAGGACACCTGTCTCCAGAATGTAGGAAAATCTGCGAAAGAACACCCTCACGAGAGAAACACCTTTCTTAAAGTAAAATACAAAAATGTGCCAAGGCTTTGTTACAGGTTTTCATTCTCTGTTTGGGTGGTTACGCTGAGCAGTCATTAATCAAATAACAATGGAAGTCAATGGAAGTCCCCGTGAATGTCACTTTGGCTAATGCGTCTTTGTGTGAGTGAGTTTGTATGCGCTTGTTTGTTTTTGTGTGTGTGCAGTCCTGTGAATGTGTGTGCTTGTTTATGTAGTTTTATGTGTGCGTTTTGTCTCTCTGTGGCTGTTCGTGCATCTATATCAACATGTATGTTTACCTGGGCCTGTTTTTGTTGCAGCCTTTTGTGTGTTTGTCTCTGCGCATGTGTGTCTGGTACACTCGTGCATGCATGCGCGTCTGTAGGCGGGCGCATGCCTGCCTGTGCATTTGTTCATGTGCATCTGGTGTGACTCAGGCGCTAAGGGCGGTCCCCAGGGACCTCTACAGCTGGTCACGCCATCTGGGAGAGTCACGGTGCCGCCTCACGGGGCACAACCCCCGCCGCGGCAGGCTGCGCCTACAGGCCCTGGGCCCATCGACGACCTAAATGGGAAAGTTATTTCGTATCGACTCGTGTTCCACCGATGGCTTCAGCTGAGCGGTTATTCATTAAAAAAAACCCATTTGGTCAATCCGAAAGGATTTACCCTCAACAGCTGATTTAATCTGGCATCCCTTGTATTTGAAAAGTGGATGAAACATGAAGGGTTTCAGACCATCTATAGTTTGTCTCAGAATTCTGTACATTTCTGAAAGTTCCTCAGAGCTTGAAGCACAGAGTGGAGGCGAGTTTTCATGGACTAGGTGTCTCCTGGTCCCAAGGCAGATGCTGTAAATTGTTTTTGGGTTTGATGTTACATCACAGCGTGTAGCATGGTGAGTGTCTAGGTGGGGCTTGTGAGCGATGACCCCCTCTCATCATAAATGGTGTGTGGCTCACTGGGTTAGGCTGCTGTTCCTCTGATTGGAAGGTTTCACTGGTGGGCCCCTGAGTGAGGCCCTTAACCCCAATTGCTCCAGGGACTGGCTGATCCTATCTTCTCAGTTGATTGTTTTTTTGGATAAATAAACATATAAGCCATGGTGAAGCGGAAGCTATTGCTTGGGTGTCTTTGTTGATGCGACAACTGAATAGGATCTGAGAGAGAAGGAGTTTGGGCACCAGGCCAGTCTGTCCCACCCTCACCAGTGAGGAGGGGTCTTGAGGCCTGGGCCTCTCCTGCCAACCTCCATGCACCAGATGGATGAAACAGGCCAAAGGTCACCACAAACCAGGGGCATCCTGATTTATTGGTCGCTTAGCGGTGATGGCGCTTCAGAGAAGAGTCAAACAGATGTTGCCACTATATCTTTTTTCATTGAGCCCATTCACAAAGTTTGTGTGTGTGTGCGTGTGTGAGTGTGTGTGGATCAGGTTTATATATTTATATTTTATATCTGTGAATGCAACCAAAAAAGTAAAAATGCCAAAGGTCTCGTATTTTTTTTGCTTACTTATGGTTATGGTTAGGGCAGGGTGGGGGTTAAGGTTGTAATAGTTAACGTTAGCATTTTTCCCATGAATGAGCGGTCCCCATAAGGATAGGTATAACCGACAAGTGTGAGCGGGTGTGTGTGTGTGTGTGTGTGGTTATCTATATATTACATTGTGGGGACCAAATGTCTACCAAATGTGATAGGGGAAACTCAATTTTATAAAAATCAAAAAACTGAAAATGCCAAAAGTCTTGTATTTTGTTTGGTTAGTTATGGTTAAGGTTAGGGCTGGGTAGGGGTTAAGGTCGTCATTGTTGGGATTAGGGTTTTTCCCACAGGAATGACTGGACGGTCCTCACAAACATATGGGTAATATTTTACTTGACGAGGCACAGTGGCCTGGAGCCAAAGCTGTGCAGCCCACAAGGCGGGGGGGCTTCACGTGGGCTCAGTGTAGCCCACCAAGGCCATATGACATGCCATGAACTGCTGATATGTAAGAGGCCTAAGTCAGCCTACAGTGAAATGTTAGGTTAAATATGTTGGTAGCACTTTTTGACAGACAAATACTTAATAATAACCCAGTTACTACTGAAGTACAAATTATGAAAAAAATCTCAAACATATATAGTTGCTACTTGAGATCCATCACGATTCATTAATGATGAACAAACATGAGATCAGTATTTCACGTTATTCATGGCTGGCTCCTTCAGCAGTTCCTTAGTAGTTCCTTCAGTCGTTAAGATTTACAGAATTAACAGATTTAGTAACAAATATAGAAACTGCTTGGAATAAAAGATGCATCACGATTCATTAATGATAAATTAACATGAGATCATGGTGTAACTAAGACTTTGTTTGTGGTTAAGTAATACATAGTAATATTATCATTTGTGCCCCGTCAAGCGAAGTGTTACCAAGAAATGAACACAAACGTGTGTGTGCATCCGTGTGTCTGTTTTGAGGCGCTCACGTATGCATGCCGGCACCCAAACACGGCAGGAACACGCGCATGCACGAGTGCCCCTAAGCCTGTTTATTCTGCACCGTAATCAAACAGAATGCCTCGACGACACAGATGCATTTCGCAGTGTCCCAACGTGATTTAAACAGTGACAATTATTCATAACCTTTCAAATCAGGTAATATATCGAAGTAATTATTGCAGCCAGTAGATTCCGGGATCCCCTTCTTGGTAAACGCATTGGTATTAATTGGGTGTGTTTGCTTTACATGGGCGTTGCTGGATGTATGTGTGTGTCGCATGTGTGACGTTGCTGGATGTATGTGTGTGTCGCATGTGTGACGTTGCTGGATGCACGTGTGCGTCGCATGTGTGACGTTGCTGGATGCACGTGTGCGTCGCATGTGTGACGTTGTTGGAAGAGGACTTCCCCATTTTTGGGCACTGACACTTCTGGCGTGTGACGGCCTGCCGGCCATTGGTTCTCCGGGTTTTGTCCACACAACCCACATTCTTACTTGGCAACGGCCATTTCCCATAATTGTCTCGATTCAGGATCGGTATTCTTGCGCAGCAATCGGAACCCCCCCTCCACCCTGCCACCTCCCCCCCTGTCCTCATAAGCCCTGCCCATCTCTCACCTCTTGCCTCTCTTCTTCTCCCATCTGCTTCAGAACCCTGACATCGTGCTGGTCCACTACCTGAACGTGCCGGCCATAGAGGACTGCGGGAAGCCCTGTGGCCCCATACTATGCTCAATCAACACAGACAAGAAGGAATGGGCCAAGTGGACCAAGGAGGAGCTGATTGGCCAACTCAAGCCCATGTGTGAGTTTCCCGTGACACCCCCACACACCCCCACCTCTACTGTGGTTCAGCACTAGTAGAAATTTTGCAGTAATGGTTGAGAGGACTCTTATGCTGACATGGCATTCAGCTGCTAAACAGTGACTCATTTTAACTGCTGCACTGTTTGTTTAATTACCTCTTTCATACACATAACCAGCCTCTGACCTGGTTGTAGAGCAGGCTTCCCCGATTCCAGTCCTGGGGGGGCTAGTCTGCAGCACCGTTTGCAGATTTCCCTGCTCAAACAGAACTTATTCAGCTCAAGAGCCAATTGTCAGGTTTAGTAGGTGTGTCTGAGCAGGGAAATCTGCAAACTGTGTCGCAGACTGGCCCCCCAGGACCGGAATCGGGGAACTCAGAGGTTTTTGGTGGCCCTGCTTGACAGGGTGCTTGGGCTGCTCTCAGAGCGCCTGGTTTCAGTGGGATGCATCATATCATGTGGAACCCCATGTAGATAGAGAGGCACCATAGTGACAGAGGGGCCCCACAGGGGCCCGAAAGGCAGTGCAGGAGGAGGAGTGTGACCTACGTTACTTGACTCCATCTTCCTGATGCAGTGGCCACATGGACAAGCTCCCTATATTAAGAAAATAAAGTGTTTAGCAAGGCGTGCCGCTGTTTATTTTTAAGAATCGTTTTGCAAATCTTTGTGATCAGCCAACCCCAAAAACAATAAAGACCAGGGTTTGGGTAACAGCCCTGTTCCTTTGCATGTATGGTGATTTTCTAAAGTGCCTCTATGACAATCCCTCCGAGGCACAATTCCTGCGCCTGCTGTAAAACCGATGTATCCATTACACTGGAAACTTTAAATCAAGACCATGGTAATCCATATTGTCATTAAAATTGTGAATCATTAGGACATGGGAAAAGAGCAAGCTGTTGTACAGTACCAAAAGGCAACAACCCATTTCATGCTTCTTCACTGAGTAACACGGTGGAATTTGCCGTGGTGTATCACTGCCCCCAAGTGGCAGCAGTGAGGAGCTGCAAGCATGCAATTTACCAAATCCAAGTGGCAGGGGAAACGGACAAATGGAAAATATGTCGTCTGTGTTTTACTCACGGGCGAGCTGCACATCGGCACCCAAATACACGAACCCTAAAGGGACCGACACCTAGCAAACAGGAGCACCAAAGTACATGCAGTGTGCGAAATGCCATAACTATGAGACGTAAATAATTTACTTGTCCTGGTGTGATCCGTTCTCCTGTCGGGGTTCTGATGCATGAAAGAGACTCAGAGACGAGTGTTTGGAAACATGCGTTAGTACTGTGGGTCGAATATAGCCTGGGGCGGCCTGACTCACTCCGTTCTAACACTCCGTAAATTAGGCATTAGCACCGACGCCCCATAATGCTTTGTGACAGCCTTTATCGCCCAGCATTAAAAATACCTGATTTTCGATGGAGAAATGATTAGTATTCAGTGGAGCAAATTAAACTGGTTAATTTCTTTATCTTAAAGGCAGGCTTCAGAAGCCACTCGCTTGGTTGGCTCAGTAGAAGCTCCCTGGTTGTTAAGGATGGAGGTGGATGGCAGGGCGCCTTGATGACAAACGGCTAGCTTCTCTGACAGGGCGGGGCCTCTGAGATAAGGGGCCGGCCTTTCAGGAAGGGCGGGATGTCTGTGACAAGGGGCCGGCCTTTCTGACAGGGCGGGACTCTGTGACAAGGGGCCGGCCTTTCAGAAAGGGCGGGGTGTCTGTGACAAGGGGCCGGCCTTTCAGACAGGGCGGGTCTCTGTGACAAGGGGCCGGCCTTTCAGAAAGGGCGGGGTGTCTGTGACAAGGGGCCGGCCTTTCAGACAGGTCGGGTCTCTGTGACAAGGGGCCGGCCTTTCAGACAGGGCGGGTCTCTGTGACAAGGGGCCGGCAATTTAGACAGGATAGGACCTTCTCCAGAGCATTCTCTTATTGATATTGATAGCCAGACTCTGGCCATGAGCCCAATGCTGTGTGGGTGCCAACATTAAATTCGGAGCATGAGAATGCGAGTGTGGTTAGGTGAGGTGGCCTTGGGTGCATGACTGTGTGTGCTGTCACCTGAACTGTTTATAGGGCTCAGCTGTTGTACCCTTGTAACTGTGTGTTACAATTTCTGTAGATGTAAAGACAGGCTGTAGGCTCACAGCTGCCTGGGATAAGATAGCATGCTAAGCAGCTAGCATTAATAAGAGTGTGCGCTATTTCACTTGAGACCTTAAGCATATTGTATATCCCTTATTTACTGAACTTGTGCGGATTTTGCAGCATAACCAGTAGACTGAGAAGATCTTTCCGCCTAATAAATGTGTACAACAGTTCACTGGAGACGCTGTGTAGATATTGTATATCCCTTATTCAGTGAAATTGCGCTTCCCTCGATTCTCCTGCTTTCTGAGTGCAGTAGATCAGCGGAATGAGCCCTGTTACTGGTCCGGCTCGAAAATGTTTGTGCAACATCCCCAGTAGTCAGTCTGGCTTTGCTCAGGCGGCCCTCGGCAGAAATATGTCCATGTGACGGCATTTATTTATGACTGTTTTGTGCGAGTCACACGGAGCTGTGCAAGAGCGGAGTTAAAGCCCTCTGTATTTCCTCGCTATATGCAAAGTCTGCTGACTTTTAGGTCGCTGCGATAATATGGATGCATTTTCTTGTGTTATTGTTTCTGCGGGGAGATTACACACAGCAGTAGCTGTCTCTGTAATGTGGCAAGATTTGGTATCAGTGATGGCAGTAGGTTTTGGTGCAAGGTAACATTGCCTGAATGTTACCTGTGCAGAGGGAAGGTGTAGCACAAATCGACTTCCATTTCATCTGGAGCAGACTGTTCCTCTCTGTCAGTTTCTCCCCATCGCTGCACCTGCTGTGCACAGGAATGTCACCTTCAGACGAAGAGCTGGCGGTTACACTGATACCTGCAGTTCCACCACCTTGCCAGCAGATGTCTCTATGCGACAATTTGACTTGCGCTTTCGTTATCTGCCTCCCCAGCTCTTAAAGTAAGCGTCTCAGGCAGTGCTGAAGGAATCAGTGTGGACCAGAATCAGTGACACACCAGCACTGATCTCAGGAAACATTCAAGGCATCAACAATTATGCAGAACAGACTCAGGAATAATCAGTCAAATTCTCAGTGATGGATGCTGATAAAACTTTGCAAGATGAGGAAAAGAGAGATCAATATGAATCATTAACAAGGTGTTTTTATGCAAAGTAACTTAGTGAAAGGGTGTGTGCAGAAGTTTAGAAGGATGGACCAGTTTAGCTCAGGTGTGTTTTCACTAAGATGTTCTAAGGAGAGACAAAAACATACCCAGAGTGTTCAGGGTGCCAAAAAATGTTGGATGCCTGTAATATGGGGTCTGAAAGTGGCCAGTAGTGCCCAATACCTTGTTACTCTGAAAGATTAACAAGGGGATGATTCTGCAACACTCAGTGACCAGTGAGGGGCTGGTTCTGCATTCCTAATTAACCAATGACTGGCCAAAGCCACAAAAGAAACAGGAAGTGGATTTATGGATGATCCTGTTGAACAGGTGAAAGTTAGTTGTAATTATGATGCTGATCACAGGAAATAGTATTTTTGTTTCTTTTGTAGAAACAACTATTTTACGTGAAGTAAACGTGCATTTGTGGGATTAGGCTGCCATTGCAAAAGGAGCGTTTTGATGATGTGAGCTTTGAGGACAGGGAGTGAAGAGGTGACCTTCCTCTCCATATGGAAGACAAGAAGGTCAAGATATTTTGAGCCCCAATCGCAGGTCTTCCCTGCGGCGGGGGGATCGGGCTGCAGGGTAGGGGCGGGTCAGGGACGTGGTGTGGCTGGCGGGCCGTGTGGCGCAGCGGCTCACGACTGTGTCTCCTCTCTCCCGGCAGTTCATGGCATCAAGTGGACTTGCAGCAACGGGAACAGCAGCTCCGGCTTCTCTGTGGAGCAGCTGGTGCAGCAGATACTGGACAGCCACCAGACCAAGCCGCCCCCTCGGACACACAACTGTCTCTGCACGGGCACTCTGGGTAAGGGCTGGCAGCGAGGGTAGGGCAATGGCAGGGCGGCAGGCGAGATGACAGGGAGGAAGGAAAGAGGGGATAACAGGCGCGCAGTGCAGAGCTACGCGGGGCCGGGGATGGCCTGGGTTAGGGTCACATGGACATATTCTCCAACCTTGCCTTAAGGGTCAATGTCTTCGTAGGGTTAAGAGTCTGCATGGGAGGAGCATTCATGAGGGGCATGTGCTCCTTCAGTGCATGGTGGTGGCTTCCACATTCCCACCATGCCTGTCCACTCATCCCCATCTTACACAAAAAGGCCCTGGTTCGGTTCCCTTTTGGGTTCTGCTACCGAAGAAAACCCAAAAGGGGAAAATGGTCAGAATCACGTTCGTCGCGTGGTGCGCCCCGTCGATTGGGCAGTTGAACCGCGTCCTCTCACAGAACCAAACTCAGTAAATGGTGACATGGGCGAAAAAAACAGCCATTTCGGGCCTCGATGGAAATGCATTCAAAACCGGCCCATCCTCATGGCAATCCGTTCCCTCATTTCGGTATTTACCTTTTATAAATATATCAAGGAAGGCTTGTCGTTTTAAATTAGGCTGCTGATCTAGGAGCACCGTTGCTTCCATGTTCCTTGACAATCGACAAGAGGCGGCTGTGAAATGTTAAAATGGAGCAGGGATTGATGTCTGGTACCTGGGAGGCCCACCATGGGAGTGTATAAAAAGGCAGGAAACCCCTGTGTGAGGAAAGCCTGCACTGTCATCTGGCTTTGAGGGATTTCCCTGAGAGTGGAAGCAGTTGACAATCATGTGGCCTGTGGCATCAGCTCAGTGACTTTGCGAGTAACGTTCATCATTACTCAGTCCTGAAGTAAAGGTGATTTTGCTAACAGCTGAGCAGTCCGAAAATGTAATCCTGCTACATTTTTATTGCTTAGAAATGGAGTTTGTTTGTAATTGGTAATTCTCCACTGGTTTAGGATTTTTGGGGGCGTACCCATTTCTGCATACGTATTTGTAAGTAGATGCTTGTGTGTTTAACTGAGGAGCATGAGGAGGGATCGTAACTGAAAATCAGGGATTTGTCTGGAAATAGAACGAGTGACAAACATCTCACAGAAATGCAACATAGAACCATAATGCAAAAACAGCCCATAAATATGCAACAAGGGAAAATGATTCAGAAATGTAACAGAAAAACAACAATGCAGCAACACAACACAGAAAAGAATAAGCTGGGGAATTTCTGGAAATGAAACAGGTAACATTTAGAAATGTACTGAGGGAAATGCAACATGAAACTATAAGGCGATCTGTAATCAATCCGTAATCATGGAAAAGTAATGAAGATTCATAATAACATGGAAGTGTAATGAGGTATAACCGAAATGTCAGACAGAACCCATACATGCCGACTAACACTTCACTCACCAGTCAAATTAGCAGGATTTGATACCCTGGCAGATTCCAACAGCTTTTGGCATCCAGGATTGGAACGAATCCTGTGTGAACAAATATGTGTAGCAAACATGAAGAGTGCCCACAGTGTTATCCTTGTAAATGGAATGGAACTATTTGTGTTGAAATTGTGGTGTTTTTCTTGGAAGCTAAAATGAGGAAATTAGCCAGTTAGTACTGAGTGTGAGTGACAGGCATTATTTCCTTGGTACTATATTCTGCGACTGATTGAAATGGTGTATGGACAGGCTGGATTGGCTACCTGGCATACCGGGGATTTTACTGGTGGGCTGGTGAGATTTATTATGGACCCCTGTTCCCCACCCCTTCCCCGCTCAGCAAAATTCATTGCGAAGTACCCCGCCGAACCAATACCGCCCTCCTACACCCCTAGCTTGTCAAACTTTATTGTGATTTTCAGCCACAGTCCAGCTTTGTTTACACAGAGGTAACTGTGTGACATCAGCTATCTATGTTGATGAGAGGGTCTTCCCTGAAACATTGTACTTCCTGATTGACAGGATTAACTTTAAATCAGGTTTAACTAAAAAATGAAGTAGTCGTATCCCGTCTTAACGGTGTCCGTCTGTTCCTCCCCACCACAGGCGCAGGCAGCAGCGTGCATCACAAGTGCAACAGTGCCAAGCACCGCATCATCTCGCCCAAGGTGGACCCGCGCTCCGGTGGCTATGGTGGGGCCCACTCCGAGGTGCAGAACAATGACGTCTCTGAGGGCAAGACGGAGCACAGCCACGGCAGCGGCAAAGGGGCAGGGGGCGGAGCCAGCGGCGGGGGCGGAGCCCGTGAGAAACGCAATGGCAAGGTGCCCAAACCAGCACTGCTGCACCAGAGCAGCACGGAGGTGTCCTCTACCAACCAGGTGGAGGTTCCCGATACCACGCAGAACTCGCCCGTCTCCATCAGCAGCGGCCTCAACAGCGACCCCGACATGGCCGACAGCCCCGTGGTGGCGGGCATCGGCCATGTGGCCTCCGTGATGGGTGGCCTCTCACAGGGTGCTGCCGTCTTCATGTCCGAGGTGACCGGTGACCCCGTCTACAGCATGTCCCCCACCGGCGGGCCCAGCTCCCACCTCATGGGCCCTGACGCCACCTCCCAAGGCCTGGTGTTAGCCGTCGCCTCGGATGGGCACAAGTTTGCGTTCTCTGGCGGGGCAGGCGGCGACGCGGGTGCAGCCGGTGCCACGGATGGGCTGGCCATGCTGTCTGCTGCCGGTGTGTCCGAGGAGCTGGTCCTCTCCAGCAGCCTGGACTCTGGGGCCATCAAACTGCCAGAGACCGCCATGAATTTCGACCCCGACTGCTTCCTCAACAATCCCAAGCAGGGCCAGACCTATGGTGGCAGCGGCCTGAAGGCAGACCCCAGCTCCTCCGGCGCCTCATCCTCCTCGGGCAGCGGCAGTAGCAGCAACGGCGGCCTGCAGCGCTCTCCCCCGCTGTCCGATTCCAGCTACGTCTTCAGCTCCTCACTGGTGAAGAACATCAAGACAGAGGACACCTCCTTCGAACAGCAGTTGGCCAAGGAAAGCGGCTACCAAGTGGGCTCGGCTGTGACCGGCGGAAGTGGTGTGCCGGGCTCTGCGGGCACCTGCTCGGCCCAGGGCTCCCTCACCCTGACTCCTGCGGGCTCTCTGCTGCCCTCTGGTGGTGGGCTAAGTCCCAGCACTACTCTGGAGCAGATGGACTTCAGTGCCATTGATGCAAAGCAGGAGTACCCATCTGGCAATGCTTCAGGGGGCTATGGCCAATCTATTTCCAGCCCACATCTTACCCACCAGAGCCGTTCACCCAGCTTTTTCCTCCAGGAGGCGCCCAAGACCAGCCCATCCCAGCAGGGGCGACAGGGCTCTGGACAAAAGTCGCACCTAATGGAGCACAACTCCCACGACTCAGGTGCTTATCTGGGCCTGCAGGTGGTCCGGACCGACTCCCCCAGCAGCAACGGGCACCTCCACCATCACCATACCCACCAGAGCCAGCACAGGGCCCCCAGCTGCAATGGTGGGTCTCCAGCCGAAGGAACTGGCCAGGCGAGCTCTCTCCAGCTCCTGCAGTACCAGGGGGCTTTCCCCGGCCTAGGCCCAGAGCACGAGGAGGTAGTAGGCTTGGATCAGGCAGGCAGTGCTGGAGCCGTGGGCCAGACAGGGGCCACAGAGAATGGAGCAGAGGGCCTAATGAAATCCGGGAATCACCTTCAGGCCTGCAGGGGCAGCGGCGGAGAAGAAGGGGGCGCCGATCACTACTTACAGCAGGGAGCAGACGGGGCTGGAGGAGGAGGCAGGGATGGAGGGGGACTGAGCAACGGGACCTCTGGTGGCTCTGGGGCTTCCCAACAACAGCTGCAGCCCCTCATGCAGGGTGCAGGACTGGTACAGGGACTCTACAGTGCCCACCAGGCCCTGGGTGGAGCAGGGGCTGGAGCAGGCAGTGGTGGGGGCCTGGAGATCAGCCTGGACCACTTTGACATCTCCTTCGGCAATCAGTTTTCTGACCTCATTAGCGATTTCATTGCCGTGGATGGAGCAGGGACGGCAGTGGGACCTGGTGGGGCCCTGTATGCACACCAGCTGGTAGCCCCACCCAACGGTGCTGACGGCCAGGCCAGCTCCACTGGGGCGGCACCCCAAGGTCAGGAGGACACGGGGGCGAGAGGGACCGGCTACAGCCCTGCTGAGCTCTGCCTGCAGACCTGCTGCAGTCCCCAAGCCGGAGGGGTGTCCGGGGAGGCCGGCTCCCTGGCCTTCATGCACGTGGCTGAGGTCGTGTCTGCCGCTGTGGCCCAGGGGGCACTGGGGATGCTGCAGGCCACCGGAAGGCTCTTCATGGTCACTGACTACTCCCCCGAGTGGTCCTACCCAGAGGTGGGTGTCCTGCACACTGCCTGAATGTCCATTATGATTTTAACAGCAAAACCTGGTGCAATTTCAGTAATCTAAGTCACCTGTCTAAGTTAGTAGTTTTCTAAAAGCAAAACAAGGCAATAAATACAAGGACAGAAACATGGGCTGTTAACAGCTTTGCAGAACACATAGTTATAGTCATATGACTACCAAAGTAGTATTGATAGTATTGATAGTATTAGTAGTATTGATAGATAGTAAATAGTATTGATTTTATGTATCAGATTTCTTGTACAGTTTCTGCTAAAAATAACTCCATCTATTAATTATACTGATCATTAATTTTCTGCTCAGGAATTGTTTTAGACGTTCTTTAGCTGGTTTCAAATGGAACCTCATAACTGCAATTTGCCTAAACACCACAAGATGGCAACCTGCAATACGAATGAAGACATATTTAAAAAAGAAAAAAAGAAGCTGTTATTCGTGGTAGTGTCCACTAGATGGCAACAGAAAGCCAAAAATAAATCATTGCTCAACGCTAATCGCGAGAACCGAATCTATTAACGTGGATGGGTTTACTCGAGTTAAAGAGTGTGCGACCACAACCACTACAGTAGAAAATGGCATGTTTCTGCTGGAGTTTTCTTTCTGCATACCTGTCTCGAAGATGTCAGGTCGAGCACCAGGGCGGAGCTTTGTGAAGTGCGTGAGGCTGGCAGAGAACAGCTTGCGTGGCCGTTTATCCGTGCCTGTTTCCTCAGGGTGGAGTGAAGGTGCTGATCACAGGCCCTTGGCAGGAGGCTAACAGCAGCTACAGCTGTCTGTTCGATCAGATCTCCGTCCCCGCCTCTCTGATCCAGCCTGGCGTGCTGCGCTGTTACTGCCCTGGTAAGAGTGCCCGCATGTTGTGCTGCTCCCCCCTCCGCCATTTTCACCAGGCCTTGTCATGGAATAAATAAAGTCACTCATCCTTGGATGTTTACATCGGGCTGGGGGATTGGTGAGAGGGGCAGTCAGAGTGTGACGTGCCTTGACGGATGGCCTGTCGCCTGGTGAGTGACAGTGGAGAGTCTCTCTCCTGATACTCAGTCAGTCTCTCTCTCTGCAGCTCATGACACAGGGCTGGTGACACTGCAGGTGGCTGTCAGTAACCAGATCATCTCCAATTCCGTGGTGTTCGAGTACAAGGCCCGCGCTCTGCCCTCGCTGCCCTCCT
Organism: Mormyrops boulengeri; assembly: GCA_026781065.1. NCBI lineage: Eukaryota > Metazoa > Chordata > Actinopteri > Osteoglossiformes > Mormyridae > Mormyrops > Mormyrops boulengeri. The sequence goes on from JAODLD010000113.1 coordinate 1,882,059, forward strand.
CCCAGCATGACTGGCTCTCCCTGGATGGTAGGTCGCTCTCAAGTGTTACTGCGGTGAATCTTCACAGTATCCATCTGTGTCTCTGTACAGTCTCCATCTCAGTATCTCTGTACAGTCTCCATCTCAGGGTCTATGTCCAGTCTCCATCTCAGGGTCTATGTCCAGTCTCCATCTCATGATCTCTGTACAGTCTCCATCTGTTTCACTGTACAGTCTCCATCTCAGGGTCTCTGTACAGTCTCCATCTGTATACCTGTACAGTCTCCATCTCATGGTCTCTGTACAGTCTCCATCTCATGGTCTCTGTACAGTCTCCATCTCAGTGTCTCTGTACAGTCTCCATCTCAGGGTCTCTGTACAGTCTCCATCTCATGGTCTCTGTACACTCTCCGTCTCAATGTCTCTGTACAGTCTCCATTTGTTTCTCTGTACAGTCTCCATCTCAGTGTCTCTGTACAGTCTCCATCTGTTTCTCTGTACACTCTCCATCTCAGGGTCTCTGTACAGTCTCCATCTGTATACCTTTACAGTCTCCATCTTAGTGTCTCTGTACAGTCTCCATCTCAGGGTCTCTGTACAGTCTCCATCTCAGTGTCTCTGTACAGTCTCCATCTGTATACCTTTACAGTCTCCATCTTAGTGTCTCTGTACATTCTCAATCTCAGTGTCTCTGTAGTCTCCATCTCAGTGTTTCTGTGCAGTTTACATCTGCATCTCTGTAAGTCCACATCTCATTGTCTCTGTACAGTCTCCATCGCATTGTCTCTGTACAGTCTCCATCTCAGTATATCTATAGTCTCCATCACATTGTCTTTGTATAGCCTCCACCTCATTGTCTGTATAGTTTCTGGCTCAGTGCCTCTGTGTAGGCTCCATCTCACTATTGTTGTATAGTATGCATCTGCATTTCTGTGCAGTCTACATCTCATTGTCTCTCTACAGTCTGTACCTCATTGTCTCTGTACAGTCTCCATCTCAATGTCTCTATATAGTCTCCAACTCAGTGTCTCAGTACAGTCTCCATCTCATTGTCTCTGTACAGTCTCCATCTCAATGTCTCTATATAGTCTCCATCTCATTGTCTCTGTACAGTCTCCATCACATTGTCTCTGTACAGTCTCCATCACATTGTTTTTGTACAGCCTCTATCTCATTGTCTCTTTATAGTCTCCGTCTCAATGTCTCTATATAGTCTCCATCTCAGCGTCCATCACATTGTCTCTGTACAGTCTCCATCTCAATGTCTCTATATAGTCTCCATCTCATTGTCTCTGTACAGTCTCCATCTCAGTCTCTCTGTACAGTCTCCATCTCATTGTCTCTCTACAGTCTCCATCACATTGTCTCTGTACAGTCTCCATCTCATTGTCTCTGTACAGTCTCCATCTCATTGTCTCTGTACAGCCTCTATTTCATTGTCTCTTTATAGTCTCCATCTCAATGTCTCTATATAGTCTCCATCTCAGTGTCTCTGTACAGTCTCCATCGCATTTTTTGTACAGTCTCCATCACATTGTTTTTGTACAGTCTCCATCACATTGTTTTTGTACAGCCTCCATCTGATTGTCTCTGTACAGTCTCCATCTCATTGTCTCTGTACAGTCTCCATCATATTGTCTCTATACAGTCTCCATCACATTGTCTTTGTACAGCCTCCATCTCATTGTTTTTGTACAGTCTCCATCACATTGTTTTTGTACAGCCTCCATCAGATTGTCTTTGTACAGCCTCCATCTCATTGTCTCTGTACAGTCTCCATCGCATTTTTTTTGTACAGCCTCCATCTCATTGTCTCTGTACAGTCTCCATCACATTGTCTCTGTATAGTCTCCATCTCATTGTCTCTGTACAGCCTCCATCTCATTGTCTCTGTACAGTCTCCATCACATTCTCTCTGTACAGTCTCCATCTCATTGTCTCTGTACAGCCTCCATCTCATTGTCTTTGTACAGCCTCCATCTCATTGTCTCTGTACAGTCTCCATCACATTGAATTTGTACAGCCTCCATCTCATTGTCTTTGTACAGTCTCCATCACATTGTCTCTGTACATTCTGCATCACATTGTTTTTGTACAGCTTCCATCTCTGTATCTCTGTACAGCCTCCAGCTTAGTGCCTCTGTACAGTATCCATCTGTATCTCTATACTGTATTTCTCTCCGCATTTCTCAAACTGAACGATCGAGTCCCCAGGCAGCCTATTTCTTGCCTGTTGGTCAACGTCCAAGCCAAGTACAGTAGCGTGTTAGAACCATCTGCTACAGTCCATCGAATCTGTTCTGTAGGTCTTTCATACTGAGAGTGTGTACTGGTGGCATTGTGGCTGAGCTTTTGTGACGCACCACCGTGGGGTGTAGTCAGCGCTTTCGACTGTTTGAATAGATTAAAGCTAACACATCCCTTCCGTGAAAACCGATCTCTGCCAATTTACATCAGATACCTCACAGGCGAGTGCCGGCAAACAACTGGTGCCCAGATCAGCCAAGTGGTATCCTGGGTGTCGTCCTCTGTGCCGTGAGCAGTGACGTGACAAGAAAACAGAAGCATAGCACTGGCGAGCGTACAAACATGCCACATGCTCTGGCGGCGTGTTTTCTTAACCACGATAAATATGCCGCATTTAATTTCATGAATAATAAAGGTTGTTATGTTTTATTGAACGTCCTGGCAACCAGTTGTTTCCCGTCGCATCAATAATTAATTTCTCATGCAGCTTTCTGGGTTCTCAGCAAGACTTTTAGCCAAGCCTTTTTTTAGAACAATGTCTTATGAAATCTGCTTCACTACTGATGCAATAGTTTTTTTCCTGCAGCCCCAGCGCCGAATCAGGCACAGGTGCACGGCGCAGGTGGGGAGCGCACCAGCAGCCGTGCAGTGTGCACAGCTGCCCAGGTTTGCCGTAGTCCCCTCAGAGGATCTGTCAAAGGCAAACCTTTCCGAACGTCACCCTGGTGCATCCTGGGATTTACGAATGGCATAGCTAAGCACACCATTATGTGAGGACCGGGAATGGACGCATTAGGTAAACTAGGAAGAGAAAGAACTGGGTGTCTTTGTCCAAGGGTAACAAATGAACACATGACTATTTGTGCTTGTGTCAGAGAATCGGTCACCCTGACACCATACACCTCTGCTTTCTCCTGTAACTGCCTTTGCCTGCTCGGTTGTGTTTTTCCTCTATTCCAAGCAGATTATTCAGTCTTCATCTGTCTATGATGCAGCTCTTAGCTCGTTTCAGATCTATGTAATGCCATCGCTAAATCTCCACTAAGCTATTTGTGGAAAACAGCCATATATAAAAATGAATCCTAAATAAAACAGAGATGAGCTGAAAACGCTCCTGGATGTACAAACGATTCCCTACACGCCTGGCCGATGTTGGTGGGGGGGGGATTGCGGCCCCTGTTAATAACCAGGCTTTTCTCGTGAACGTACTG
>JAODLD010000113.1:1965535-1985632 GCA_026781065.1 Mormyrops boulengeri
ATGTCATCCTTAGCCTCCAATGCAATCTTTCTTTCTACATTCCTCTTAGCGAGTCTAATGTTATTTTTTAACTCAACCTGTAGACTTGGATACTCCTGCTTTATTTTGAAATCATTAGTTAATTTTCCATTTTCTCTTGACTTCATTCTTAATTTCCTTAATAAACCAACTTGGTTGCAGTTTCCTAGATTTAATTTTGCTGGAAACCGGTAAGAAGTCCTCTTGCACTTGCAAGAATGTGCTTTTTAAAAATTCCCATACCTCTTCAACAGCTTTGCTATTTAACTCCGAGTTTACAGCTTCTACTTTCAGTATCATATCAGTCTCATATGTTGAGGACAGAAGCTTCTTCTCACACAGACAGAAGACTCTTCTCCGAGTCGTCAGAGCTGACGGAGCCCAAGCTTCCTCCCTGCTCCTGTTCTGGCTGCCCAAGCCGAAATGTGGGAGTCTGCGGTGCATTCTCTGAGCCTTTGGGGGGGGGGTAGTTCAATTCAGTTTGTTTGTATGATGCCCTTCAATTAGAGAAGTCTACCCTAAACATGTAATGATACAGACTGCATTGCTGGAGTGAAGGTTACCTGGTGGTTTCTTTTCCTGCTTGTACATGTGGATCTTCCCAATGAGAAAGCAGGAAGGCAGTAGGCCCAGACAAAAAAAAACAACTGCCACTATAATGATGATCACCATATTCTTTGGCGATACTAAGAAAGAGAGACACACACCAGAGGGGTGAACAGAGGTCCACACCCGAACACATGTAAACATAAAAGCGGCTCAGTAAACTTCTCACCACTGCGACACTGTATCCATTTGGGGCAGGCGAGACAGATGCTGTCACTGACCGCAGTGCCATTGACCATGATCCAGCATCCCTGCTGAGGACAGCTGAGGAAATAGAGGAATTGCCTGGTGTCAAGGAAGGCAGCCTCACAGGGTGAAGTTCAGCTGTGCAGTGGCAGGCAGTGTAAAGTAGCTGTCAAGAGAGCTCTGGAAGACTCCCAGTACAGTTACTATGGTATTTAAATGAATAGGTTCTAGGAAACAATGACATCACCTGGGTTAGCAGCCTTTATCTATAGCATTGTTTCACAACTGAGGAGCGGAGGGAAAGCGCGCGCACACACACACACACACACGCACGCACACATCTGTAGAAAATTTAATTGGAGAGAGGTGCTTTTGGGACGGTTTCTAGAAGCGACCTTACCTATTACTCCAAGGACGACAGCTTGAGAGCGACTCATTCTTGAAAGTCCCATACGGGCATTTGTGACAACTACCTGTAGAAAAGACAGACATCCAGTCAGCATGATCGGTTATCGGCTTTGGAAACTGAATGGAGGGAACTTTGAACTATTGCTAATGAAAACTCCATTGTATGCTGACTGTTTCACCCTTAAACAATGCACAAGCTCGCCAGCTCATCTTAGGGTATGCAAAAACTACACACCTTACAGTCCCACAACACCATATTTTTACTGTGAATGACATAACACCCAAATAATGTGAACAAGATGCATCTTCACCTTCCATCCACAGTCTGACAACAGGTTAATAACAGTTTAATTAAGTTGCAACTGCTATGCTTCCAATTACAGGATTTATTCTAATTGGATGTATGCAATGCATTAAACATTTCACTGCCCTTCATCAGCAGAATACTGCTACAAGGATTACACACAAGGATGATACAGCAAGACAAGCAGGATGCAGAACATGTGACATAAATTTGGGTCATTCTAGTGCAGTGTACCAAAAGTGTACCAAATACTTAAGAGCTATCATGGATAGGGAGCTATATAAGAAGAAAATGAAGCAATGAGAAGTGCATACCATCCTGGGAGAGTTCCTCCCCCTCCCCGCAGGAGGCGCAGTAGGAGCACTCAGAATTCGCACAGTGGTCTCCTTTCTTGCAGCCGCACACAGTGTCGCTGCTGCTTGTGCACCGATGCATTACCACCTGCACACCTGAACACATGCAGAGGAGGACACACAGGTAGAGAATTAGTGAGGGGGCAGCATGCAAGGCGGCATGGGAGACGGCATGAGAGGCGGCACACCTGGGCACGTTCTGCATGGGACACAGGAAGAGTTGGTTTTGTTGAGATAGGTTTTATATGGACAGGGAGCACAAAGATCTGCGGGGTTTGGACCACACTCTTTCACCAGATATTGTCCTGAAAAGAAAAACAAGAAACATGGGCAATAGTACTGGCTTCACATCCAGGGTGTTCCCCAGTGCCAAAGACTAGACTACAGGGGGTTGTACTATAGTCATAACGGTACCCAGCTGTAGAACAGCAGAGCAAATACATCGCCTGCCCAAATATCTATGAAATAACCTAATAACGCCCCTTTAATGATGTAAAAAAAAAAAGTGTATCACAAGTTTAGTGACTAGACCAGGGGTGGTCAACCTTATCCAGAAAGGGCCGCTGTGTGTGCGGGTTTTCGCTGCAGCTCCGTAATTAGATTACCAATTAGAGAACTGATTGGCTGAAGAGTCCTCACACCTGGGTTTGAACAGCTGACCTAAAGGTTACCCCAAAAACCTGCACACACACCGGCCCTTTGCGTAGAAGTTTGGCCACCCCTGGTCTAGAGTTATGTTTTACATTGACAACTTTTGGTACCACTTCACCTCCGGGGACACTAATGATGTAGTATTGCACTCTTCATGTATTAATCAACCAGAAACTAACTGTTAGTTATGTACTGATCCCATGTTCATTCATCATTAATCAAACAATGGTTCATGTATTTCATAAGGTTGTTATATTCATTCATGAGTCACTGGGCATGTTCAGCTTACATTTTTCGGGGATCATTTTTCATGGATCATAAGAATAGGATGTTCCATATAGACGCCTACCTTCTGAGCATTTCTGACAGCAAACATCACTTTGGTTTGCAGCAAAGTCCCAGACAGCACATCCATTTTTGGTGCTGCTTAAAGTGGACACGGCGGCGAGGACGAGGGTGACTATGAGCCTGTGCAGCATGTCTACTCGCACAGCCTTGGCCACAAAACGAATGACGTCTTCAGTATCAACACCTCCACCTAAGAAAAGATGCTCTGTGGTCTGTGTTGCTATTACACTCTGTTCAGTACCACAGGTTGCAGTGAAAACAGGATGGTTTCAGCATTACCCTGAAATATTGCTCCCCAACTAAATGTATCATTTCAGCTTCCTGTAATTTTGTGTTTATATGTCACTCATGTTTTACAGAGAAGTCAGGGTGGATCAATGCATTACCATAATTAGTTAACAAGTTAATTTACATTTCTAATACTTTTAGATATTTCTAATACACATGCTATAAAACAAACATATTAATTTAGATATTTAGACACACATAACTTTTCATTAACTCCAAGGTTTGAAACATTGAATTCCAATTTAATTTGTTGTCTATAAAAACTTTTACACTACTACATATTATATAATTTAGCTGATACATATTAGTCTGTTCAAATATCAGTAATTTATGGACCAATGTAGACCCACGGGCCTATTTAAAAACCTAATACCCTTGAATGCACAAGGTTTTGAAGCTGCATTCTTATAGCAAGCCAAAGTGCATATGTACAGCCATGGAAATAATTAAGAGATCACTTTATACTTTTAAACAAATCTACATTTTTCAATCCTGGTTTAATGCTGGCAGAAGGCTACGCTGAGCAGCAGGATGCTTCCAGGTTCAAAGTTTCTAAGACAGCAGTACACAAGAACAAGGTGAAGCAGGAGACACAACTTTGTAAAGCCAGAGATGACCGTTACTTATTCGATAGTACCTCATGGATCGTAGGATGACATCAAGTGACCACCGAAAGCAATGGGAAACATTAAGTGCAGGTGTGAGGTGCACTGCTAGGACAGTTCGTATCAGGCTCCTAGGAGCAGGACTTAAGTCCCATAAAGCGAGGAAGAAGCTCTTCATCAATGAGAAACAGGGAAGAACTAGGTTCACAGACGCATACTCATAAATTGAGAAAAGGGTGAAATGAAAAATTATAAATTGTGCTGTCTCTTAACTTTTTCCACGGCTGTATTAAAACAAAAAAGCTTAATTTCGGAGGCAAATGAACGATATCTGCAATACACAACAATCGCATACTAAGCGTTTGAGTCGGCAACCGTATAGAAATGAAATAGGTCTACCTGTCAGTGGGTCTTCTCCACTTTGAGTAATCCTCTAACCACGTACTTCATATTCCAGCAGATCAGGTCAGTGCCAAACTACGTCGCGCGTTCCATTTTCGCTTCTTTATAACTCTCGGCACGTAATAGTGGGCGGGACCATGGCCATATTCGTCGGTTTAATTGACAACCACGCTCTGTTATTTTTTTAAGCCTTTGGGCAGATTCCCCGGAAGCCCCAAGATCCTGGCCATACCCCATAACAGAGGCACAAACCCCACAAATGAGACCGCGATAATACCAATACGGTTAGACAGTTTCCCACCGAAACTAGAGCATGTATTCGGTGTTGGACGGGCGAACAGCGTCACCCAGGAGAACGCTGAGTGCGCACTCGCTCCCAGACTTGATGACAAATCCTTCAGGGTGATGGAACTTGTACAATTCGTCTGAGGTATTTTAAAAGATGACCTTTGATTTAAGCAGCGGTGGTAAAATATCTAGTTTCCTTTAAATTATAAAACAATAAAAACTACAATCTGAGCATAATGGATTTAAATAGTAAACAACCCAGTCTGCAGGTCAGTTTGGCCATACCATGATGTCATAGTCAAGGTTTAAACCCGATCCCTGTTTCGGGTTTAGCTCCCTGGTATTCTTGCTTGATGATGTATGTGGGGGTATTCGGATCTATGCCGAAATATTCCAGAAAGCGGGTTTGAGTTTAAACCTTAACTCCAAACACCACGGTAAAGTTAGTTTTATATTCAGTTTTCCGCTTGTAAAGTCTTACAACAAAAGCAAGAAACATACATTGGTTTTCCAGATTTCTTTACGGGTGAATTATAATACTTAAATGTCTGTGTGCGCACTTGTCAGCTGTCACTGGTGGTGAATGGACACAGCGCAATTATTAATAAATATGCATAATAGTCCCATGAAGGTTAGGTGGGTTGCATTGTCCCCCATAGTTTAATACTTAAAGCACACTTTATTGGATATGTCCATTAATTCTATCTTTTGTAGGCTACTTTAAACAGTACAGTTATTAATACTAATGGAAAAGCATTGCGAGATCTCGCGAAAATCCGTCTTTTTTTACAGTCCTTGATTCCCCCCCCCCCCCCCACCGCCCGTCGTTTCCAGGGCTCCGTAGGATGCGGGTGCGTTTCCCAAAACGCAAAGTAACTAATAACGTTTGCAAACGTGCCGAGTTGGAATCACGTGATCGAACGGTTCCAACCACGTGAGTCGCTAACGGGACCCCTTGGGGTCCGTAGCCCTGGGTTAGCGTTTAGGTATGTTGGGTGGGCACCAGTGTTCGAACTGTGTCGGAGATCTTGGGGCGGTCCCTGGTAGGCAGTTTTCGACCTGGAGTGGCGTAAAGGTGGTAAAGGTTGTCAACCGGTGGGGGGTGGATGACGACATTTGGGCGCCTACCCCTAGCGACGCCACAGCCAGATCTTAATCGTAACTTTTGTCATATCTTCTTGCTCATTTCGAAAGCCCCTGATAAACCCTCGAAGAAACCAGTTTCTGATAATGGACATTTCGCAAATTGTGTGATACTGAAAGTCCAGGGTTGACATTACAGCCGGTTTAACGGTCTTCTGTCCCTTAACTTACTTTCATTAATTTTACTGGACGCCTGCAGCAGAGGAAGAGTTACAGTTTACCAGCTCACTGTCCGGTTAGCCCGTCTTCGAAACATTACGGAATAATGACACCCTCGACGATAACTGAATGCTGAGTGAATATAAAATGTTAATTAGGCTTGCTAGCGTTGGTTTAAGGGACTTTCCTACTAGCTTCCTGACATTTAGCCTAATTAGTGTGTATGTGGTGTTGTTTCTAATGAGAGAGAGTATTTTTTGTTTAAGTAGTGTAAAGAGAAAGTGTTAAAATAACGACATCCATGCAGGCTTGTTAATGCAGTCAGACTTGTGGATGGTCTAGATGCAGTCCAGGTGACTTTTGTTATTGTATAAGTCGGGGTCCCTTACTGGAATCTACTTTATCTAATGAAATAACTGTTTCATAAATAGTAGTAGGCACATAATTCATTTAAATATATTTATAGGCCTACAATTCTGTGTCACACATAACTGTTTTAATAATTTTTATTATTATTATTAATTTTGCGTGTCATTTAAAGGTGCAGTGACTGTGTGTCATAAGAGACAATAAGGTCATTGTGATCTCACGTGCCCTCGATGACCATGCGTTCACAATGACTGGCTTTCAGTCTGAAAGCTAAATTTACCTTTTCTCAGCAGGAACGGAAATTTATGTTATTTCTCTTTTGGTCCCATTTGGCCTTAATGCTCAGCTGTTAATCACACCGCAGGCTGACTCAAGACCATATGGTTCCAAAAATGGGACACAGAGCACAAGAATGCACCACACGGCGGACGGGATGCCAGTCAAGTGAAATAAGCAACTGATACCGATTTTGAAATGCTGCTACTTGTCAGAATTAAACTCATATTAGAGTTTTGTTGGATAAAATTAAAACCGCCAATACTACAATGTTACAAATCATAAATATTACACAATCTTGCAATGTAGTGCAGAGTCATTGCGGGAAATTTTCCGTTCTTTTTCATTTCTGTTGTCACTCATTGTGCTGTTCTGCGGTAGTTAACTGCATATGTTCATGCACTGAGGCTGATCGAGGCATTTCTCTATTACTGGCTATCAAAAGCCACAAGTAGGGAAATATATCAACCGCAAATACACACATAGCTAGGACTAAACGAAAAAAGGACGTGTGTGATGTCGATGCCACCTTCAGGCTGCGTGAATGAGTGCGTATACCTTCCCACTCAGCAAAGATACGTACAAATTACGTATTTTGTACATCTTGCCGGAAGTTGAAAACACGTCTCCTGAGGAGACAGAATGAAAGTTTTTATGACGTCTTCTCTACGTTCAATATTGGGTCCTGTACCTGTCTTGCGTGCACATGGACGTCCGATAAGGCCACAGTCATGCTGAAACCTGTGTATTTTTTTTTTAACGCAATAGCCCTCTTGCCTGAGCACAATTTCTTGTGAAGTTAAAAGCTTCCTGCCTCGGTGTAAATTCCTGCGTATGTTCGCCCTATGATTGTACCCGGTCTGTCACTTCACCCCACCTACTTACGTTCTCGTCAAGCTGCCGTTTCTGTTATTTTGGCCACAGAAAGAACTCATTGCTTAGTCCCGTATTCTATTAGTCAGATGAGTGGGGCATGTTTCAGCTAAATGCAAATCTTTTTATGCCGCAAAAATACGTCAGGCTGTGTTTTTTCCTCGTCTGAAAAGATGCGGGTACTTTCTTAATCTTAATCATTGATTTAATTAATTCCTCTAATACAAAAACTCCGAAAAGGTAAAAAAAAACATAAAATAAGATACGAATATATTCGATAGCGACATTTAGATTACAGTCTATATAAATAAAGTTGCTATTGTTTAAATAGCGTGTAAGGTATGCAAACGCTTTGGGGAAGCAGTAATCAATTTCATTCTCTTAAAGCAGTGCAGTGCTTTCTGATGGACAGTCTTTTTATGTACGATGGACGCTATAGCTGCCTGCCGCAATGGCTTCGACGAGCCCGCCAGACTGTTCCGCCGACACCGCCGCAATCAATGGATATTGGACACCGACAACTGTTGTCAAAACGAGCTACCTATACATGCACTATTAAAGACTATTAAAAATGTTTACTTATCAATGTTATTTGTTTTATGATTTGCACACATGCGGACCTTCTCGTCCTTTAAGCAATTTTATTATTTCACTGGATTTGTGAACTGACACTGTGGATAAGCTTTTCGAAAATTGTGAAAAGTATTTTTACAAATCCACTTTAAACATTGCCTTTGTTTTTGAAATATATGAGCATATAGGCCTATAAACTACTACAGAAATCATTTTATGTAAATAATGGTCAAGTAAGTGGAAATTAAATGTCGCTTAAAAGTCATACAGTTAAACATCAAAGACAAGGTATCGCGTGTCTTCACACCGTTTCTACAAAAACTTTTTCCATTGTGGCTTCTGATGGAAAAAGTAAGAAATGAGTAATTTGTGAAGAGTGCCGTGTACATTGTGAATGTTTATCGCTAGGTGGCGACATTTCTAACAATAGTTAAATAGTACTACAAGAGCCTTCACCATATATATTTCATGTTGTCCTTTATTCTTTGAATAAAGAATAATCAGAAATGAGAGAATGCAGAACAAATTAGTTTTTTTAAACAAAATTTTAAGTGACAAAATTATTTCAAAACCACAATCATAATTCACCTATATTCAAACACAATTTCCATTGCATTAATTTACAATGCATCAGTTTAAAAAACTGCAAGACCATATCTTTAAACATATATATATATCAATTTGTCATATATATAATATATATTCATATATACATTTTGTTATTTATTTTCAGTTTTTAAGAAACAAAAGCAAGTGAAATTTCAGACTGCAAACAGTGTTTCATACTAAAGGGCCAGAAAATCACATTTTAAAAGTGCTCATATAATTTATATATAATTTAGAGTGCCACGTTGCTTTTCTATAGGGTCCGGGAAGGAGAAATGATCAATTTACTTCAAGAATTTTTAAGTTTGTGCTGCATGCAGTGTTGCATAATATCACCATTTCAGCTGAATGTGTTTGTTCCTATTGAGGGTCTCGTGGCTGAAGGCTCAGACCAGGCCACAATTTAGATTCACACAGTTTTCAGACGCACCACTCAGGGGTTTTGGAAGGGTGTCCATCAACAGAGACATCCAACCTCGCCTGCTACAACCTACAGCTGTTGACATGTAGGACGCTTGCATCACATCAGCTCTGCTTGGGGGATCCTGACCAGCCCGACCCGCCTGACATCCGGCCGAGAACAAAATTAATGTTGGCAAGGATGCATCAGAGTAACGGACAAATTTTGAGGCAGCGCTTTTTGTGCTACAAAGTGATCCAAAATCGTGAGTTTTATTCAGGATTATTTTGAATTTCTTCAATACATTCTATTAAGGGAGGCAGGGGTTGAGGGGGGTGGAACCCTGGGATCAGTGTGCGCCTTTGATGGGTGTGGCTGTGCTCTGATCGCTGCCGCGGCGGGGGGGGGGGGGGGGGGGGGGGGGGGGGGGGGGGGGGGGGGGGGGGTGGGGGGGGGGGTCCCCGGGGCTTCGGGGGCGGCGTTGTTGGGGGTGGCTGTGCTCTTTTGGGTGCAGCCCCCCCCCCCCCCCCCCCCCAGAAATTGATTGTCTGTCTGAGTTATAATGCTGGACACGTAAATTATAACTCGCAAACGCAACAGGACAAGAACAGAAAGTGTGAAGTTCAGTTAGTGCTGTTAGGAGGAAGCTTGGCTGCTGTCTGCAGACTGGCAGGCGCACGGTTAGTCCTCTATGAATGCAAAGTAGAAGTTTTAGACTTACTGCCCATTCATCACAAGGCCCCCGGCTCATCCTGCGGGCCGAGCACTTTGAGGTCACCATCACGCTCCAAAGAGAGTCCACATGGCACTAAGCCAGGGCGGGGCTCGCACAGAGTCCGCGCTCCAGCCCTCCGGCTCGGGGCAATGAGCTCCAGACCGAGAGAATGCAGGGGTCAACAGGACGAGTGTTTATATTTAATGTGAGTTAACCACGTCAGCTAAGTAGGTGGATGGCCACTGTGAACTTTTCATATAGAAAAACCTTCATTGTTGCGCTATCATGCAATAGTTGTCCTTGGTTAAGCATACACTTAAAGTAAAATCAGGATGACCGAGGGGTAACAGTGTCTGTCTAATGTGTCATCTGTCATATATGTAGTGGGGTGCTGTCATAGGGCCCGACCGATATATCAGGTGGCTGATATAATCAGCCGATATTTAGGTTCTGCAAATGCATCAGGACTGATAATGTCTCTTTAAACATTTGTTATGAGAAAATCACTCCGTACTTTCTGCATTATAACTGAGCATTCTTAGCCTGTATTATTAGTTAGTTTGACCGAAGTGTTGTTGGTGACCAAATGACAAGGGAAAAAGTGATTTTTGTGTGTGTGAACATATATATCTTGTTAGGTGCTAATATAAAATGTTTCTTATTTTATATTTATATTAAGGTTGTGACTTTATGCTGTTTATTTGGGTTTGAGGATTTGACATCCATATCAGTCAGAAGAAAAAAAACTGTTCAGGACTACTGGTGTCTGTTTAAATTTTTTAATTACAAAATGATATTGGCCAATTAATTTGTATCAGTATTTTCATATCGGTCGGGCCCTAGCGAACAAAGGGATGGCAACCCTACCAACTTGTGCTGTAGTGGGGTGGGGGGTTTGAAGAGGCACTGTCCTGTCACATGATGTCAACAAAGAACTCACAAGGGTTGCCCATGGCATGCTGGAAGGACTGCCGACTGGCGGTGAGTTCAGGGGGCACAGCCCCAAGCTCCCGCACGGGTGGGGCCCCTGGGGGACTACTGCCTGCTGAGGAGCCAGGAGCCAGCCGGGCCAAGCTGTAAGGGGGTGGCAGCCCGGGAGGGCCATAGGAGGAGGCGTGGCTCCGCTCGCTATGGGTGCAGGAGAGCTGGCTATATTGGACGAATGGAGCGTGGGTATATGAGAACGGGGTGAGGCTGTTTGATGGGTGGGCGTGGCTCCGGTGTGAGTGGGAGTGGCTGTACCCAGAGTGGGCGTGGCTAAGCTGGCTGGCCGAGCGTTCACCCTGCCAGCCCCCCCGGGTGCCTCGCTCCGACTCGCTGCCCCCGCTGCCCGTCGACTTGCGGTCCTTCTCCCGGGGTGAGGCACGCCGGCCTTTGCCCGTGGTGGGGTTGGAGCCACTGCTTCTGCTGCCTGCAAGGCGACAGAGAAACAGGGGCTTGAAGAACAGTGTGCAGGACCTGGGCTTTGGTGCCGACATACCAAACACACCTATGGGTACTGAAGCATGAAAACATTACATTTGAAGTGCCTCTACCCCAAGACCCATTCAGCCAAAACAAAATACATCAGCACTTCTGCTGAAGTTTCCGGGCTAATTTTCCCCTATTTCTGACATGACACGAGAATGGGAACAAAACTCACTGAAAACATTATATAATTCCTATTTGCACAACATGAGGATGAACTGAACAGGAATCGTCACAATCCAGTCTCTTAGCCGCCCAGTTCACACAGAATAAATAGCCACTAGCAGACATGCTGCTCACAGCTGGAACTGCCCACCACACAAAGCCACTGCTTCACATCCATATAACGCGGCACCCAGTGAAAGAGCCCTTCCTCATGTGCGCCGCTCAGCTCGGAGGCGAGCCGGTATGTAGGAGATTACTGTCAGCACAGGAGCACACCACCGAATGCTTGGAGACACACAGAGAGGAGACAGATGCACAGCCAGTAGTTAGGGGCCTGGGGGATGGGTGACGAGAGAGAGGGTTGGTTAAAGTAGAAAGCAATGGAGATTAAGGGATGACGGGGGGGAGGGAAAAAGAGAGAAAAGAATGGGAGAATGTAAGGTGGTGGGTGGGGTGTTGACTGGCTTACCGAATCCCGAGTCCTGGGATTACCATCTCCTTCAGTCTATCGTTGCCCAGCAAAAACAGAGGGAACAACAGGGTTACAAACAGAGCGGGCGCCGTCGCCCTCTGTACCTCCCCGCCAGCCTCGTGGCAAAGGAGAGGAAGTGTGGGGGTGTCAGCTGGGGGCGGATGTGTGTGGGGAGGCAGTCTTGCGGTTGGTGTGGGGGGGGAACCGTAGCGAGGGCGGAGGAACGACGTCTTTGGTGCGCTTTGTCACCCACTCTGGCGTTCCCCCATCATACTCAGACACGCATGCAATGCGACACTGCTAGTGACACATGACATTCATGGTGGCCAGCACTGATGGCAGTTGCTCATTGGCGGATTCCACAGTGCTGATGATGTGGTGTTTCCCCTATGTGCAGAGGAGTGCATGAGGGGGTGAGAGAGAGAGACAGAGGGTGAGAGGACATGGGTGAAAATGCGCTGCTGCGCGAAAGCAAAGCAGATGAAACGTGGAGGCGCAGGCATTGCAAGCAGAAGCTTCGAGGTGCTAGATCAGCTAAGTACGGCAGCCCTGAAAGGCCAGAGCACATCAACATCAACACAATGGAAAAACATTACGAAGGCACAAAAACACAAGGATAAAAAATTAAGCAAATTTAATTTGTAAATGTGTTGTGCTTTCTTAATGTGTTGCAGTTTTCAAAATAGAAGTGCTCAATGCCACAGGGGGCAGTATTCAGCTCTCGATATTGTGCCTCTGACACCGATATCTATTGTAGCAGATAAGTGTCCACAGGCTACAAATTCAGAAAACACTTACTCATGTTAAATGGATTTTAGATTTAGATTGAGAGCAGTGTCATAAACAGACAAAAACAAGTCTGTTGGCGGATATAGCCTGTCATGGCTGCTTCTTTAAACCCATTAAATAGATATTGACATACACTGATTCTTGACTTTATTCTGAGAGTGTTTGGAGTAAAGAAAATGTCTTTACTGAATAGTTGTTGTATATTTGCAAACAGGTAAGGAAGCCCACACACTGTTTTAATAAGACTGTTTGTTATACTTCACATGTGTTCTCCTAATATGTCATGCTAACATAAAGGAACACGCTAACTACATTAGCAACTTACATAGTTGGAACCATGCAACTGAATTAGTCCAGCTATATAAGTTACTAATAGGTACTTTTCTGAAATGCATCCTTGGTTTGATTGTAGCTGGGATCTTGGAATTCAGTGGAAAATCACGATCTAAGCTTTTGCATTGCTTTGAACCAGGAATCCTATTGAACTCTAGGTTCCTATTTAAAAACTTTAATAGAGCCCTAATTTTTGAAGTTGATATAAATAGTATTGTGTCATCCTATATCTCGTTTTGAAAATATATCAACATACCACCCAGGTACCACCCAGCCCTAACGGTACGTCTTCTATTCTCTAGCTGAATACTGCACAACCTTGATCAGTGGGTTGAATACTGCCCCCTCTGGCATGGAGTGCTTCCGTTTCAAAAACCACAACACGTTAAGAAAACAACACATTAGGAGAACAAAACACATTAAGAAAACACAATATATTTTAAAATTAAATTTGTTTAATGTTTTGTCTTGATGTTTTTGCGTCGTCTTAATGTCTTTGCGTTGTGTTAATGTTTTTACTCTGGGCCTTCAGGGCCACCGTAGATAAGAGGCATCAGATCAGATTATCGTGAGTTACCGGTCAGGCACCCAGAACCACCCAAAGACACGCTGTGCTAACGATTGCCAACAAGGCACATCCGTGTGCCAGCACAACAATCCAACAAGCCACCAGGAAACCCCCATATGGATGAGAAAGACGTGGCAGAAGACAGCCTTGGGCAATCAGTGCATGTGCAATGGACTCTGTGCACGTGGGACATAGCTGACAGGAAAGTCCAGAAAAAAAGTCTTGGGTGCCGTTCACACACGATAGCACCTTGTACTTCCCCAGTTGTCTGAAAAATTTCCTGAACTTGATCCATTTAATCCAGTTTCATATTTACAATCTCCATTTAACAAAGATTGTGTTTGTTATCTGTAGATGTTTGTTATTATTTTTCCAGATTTCCAGCTAATGAATCAGAACCTCCCCCAAATATACAATCAAGGTTGTCTTGCTACTGGAGAATGCCAGATCTCCCCCCACCCCAGGTTGAGCAGCTGAATTAAAAGAAGTGGCTGGGCTTCCAGGAAAGACAATACATCAGAGGTGAGGCCACCTTTGAACAGCGGGGTCTATTCTAACTTGCAGTCTGACTCATTTGCGACTCTCTACAGGTTTGCACTTTAGACCTGCGTTCTTCAGGCACATACTGTACAGGTGTGCCCAGCGAGTGTAAAATTCCCTGGTACTGATGCTTCAAGCTGAACACGCAAGACCCATTTCAGTAATACAACTAAAATTGTTTAGAACTTCAGCTACATATGGTATGATTAAAACAATTATTTATCAGTTAAGACCATGAAATAATTAATTACAAAATCGGATACTTGTATTTCTCCCATTTATAAATGTTCCGTTCTGTTTAGACCTTTAAAGGATAACACATCTTTTATTTAATTTAATTTTAAATTATGCTGAATATAAATACTACTGTTTGACTAACAGTCGTGACAAAAAATGGCTGGCAATTGACCCAGCTAACATGTATTTTAAAATGAACGTTTTAAGACCCTCTCCTAGAAAGGTTAACCAGCTTTATCGGAGGGATTGGAAGATACTAACCCTAAACCTAACCCTAACCCTCATCACAGTGATGCTTGTTGCTGCTCAAATCAAACACAAAGCTGATTTGGGTCACCTATTACTGAAATGCCACTGCAGTTACAGCTCTGACTGGAAAACAGGTATAAAAGCAGCCACATAACCCCAGCTACATTATTCCTAAGTGACATTCAGGCTTGTACTCATTTATAGAGCAGAATATCGGAGCAGCACTGGTTAAACTCCCTATGGTGAAATCCATCACAGGGTCTGAATCCAAACTTTGTTACGCACTGCCAACTAAATTTCCCTACGGGGATTAATAAAAAAAAAGTATCAATTAAATTAATTATCAATTAAATGTAACTGGTTTAAAAACTGTGCTTGTAAAGCTAACTGATGATAATTAGGCAGCTAAGAACTGTTTCAACATACCATATCGTTATAAATTATTATGTAAATTATTACATACCGTTAAATATTACTCAGCTTTTAATACAATTTACACTTTTTAACATAGAATTTTGCAGTAATATGTACATTAATGTTAAAATGCATAGTGATATCTTAATACTGTTTGGTGGTATTAAGTATTAAGAATGGTGGTATCCAATGATCAACTGTGAATCACGGTAGGGCCGTATGATATCGCATTACGATTGTATAGCGCATGCGCAATAATCACCAGGGCTTCAGATCACGGCTGTAAACATTTGATCGGACGCCGGCTCTTCAGTATTATACGGACATTTACTTACGCCTTAATGAGAACTGTATTGTGACGCCCTAAAGTTAGTACTCTGTATAAATTTGGCATATACTTATGTTTAATAAATGTGTCGGACTATAAACTGCAAAATGTACCCCCATATTTACTTGTCTCCTCTTTTAAAAGATGTGATTGTGGAGCTGTCCCTTTCTTCAACACCATCACAGCGCTTATCGCTTTCAAAACAGCAGTATTTGGCGTGCTCTGCAAACCAAATTTAATAAACATAATGATACAACAAATTTATACAGAATACTAGCTTTTGGGCGTCACAGTACGCCTCTCATTAATATTTTAGGTGTACAGCACTGAAAAGACAAATGTTTACGCCAGCCATCGAAAGCCCTGAGGGTTATTGCACATGCGCCATATAATCGCAATTATACCATGATGTGATACTGTGCAGCTCTATATCTCGGTCTGCCTCACTGCCTGCTTCATTTCCTGGCACCACCTCTGGATATGATGTGGCCTGTAACAAAGGTGATATCAGGCTGAATATACACAGGAAACAAGTTTCCTGTTGTGTAGTCGATGAAAGGAAATGACATAAGTATATTATAACATAACTCACTGGTTGTACTCCTTCATATTCTTTTGAAAGGTACTCCTTATGGAAATCAGTAACTGACAATGTGGAGTTCCTGTGCCTTAGTTACTTGGCTCACTTTTCCATTGTTTATTCAAATTTGTGAACTGTCACCTTCATGCCTAACACTTGCATGCCGCCATTGCATAAACTCGGAAACACTCAAATCACAGTTATGGGATGTCATGATCCAACAGGAGTGCTGGACAGGGATGGGATAACTTTCCCAAAGCATGCAGGCCAAGTCAGCATAGATCACTGAGCAGACTGGACTGGAGGGACCATTACGGCCAAAGACTGGATTTTGATTGGTAGAGAGGGAAAAAAAATCAATTATTAAACAGGAAGAAAGATCTGGGTGTTGCATGGTAGGGACGAATGTTGACACAGAGTGGAATACCTATATCCCAAGCTTTCTGAAATGTATGGAGTGTAATGTAGACACACAGGCATTTTTTTACCATGAAGAACTGTGGCATTGTAAGCACACCAACCCCACACCAGCATAACCACCTTTTGTTGCTATAGCACCACAGAGTGAGAACTCAGGGACTGCACACCTGCCAATCCATTCACAAATGCATCAGGGATACTACAACCTGGCAGCTTTAAAAGACAGTTTAAATGGGCAAAGATCCTGTAACGCTATGTAATAATTAATATAACAGAAGTGCAGCATTCACACGTTTGACCTTTGCTGCTGTCATTTTTCTGATGCCCATATTCTATTGTTGCGTGTCAGTAGTAATTTAGCCCAGGTTTTTTTTTATTTTTTTTTTTTAAAAAAAACAACCTTGTGTGTTTCAGTACATTTTATACTGCAAACGACACAAAGGCGCCATGTCTGAACTACCGAAGACATCGCTAGACATCACAGCTAACGGGGAGCAACAGAGGAAGAAGCAGCTGGCGCTAGCGATGAGTTTTTAATGTTGATCGTCACAAAGAAATACAATATACTTAAAAATGGTATGCAAACTGAGTTAAAGGATGAATAACTAAATAATCTAGTTACAGAAATGACAATCAACTCAGTTTAAGGACAGATGTACTACGAATATTTCAACTTGCTTTCAGATTTCGTTTTGTTTAAACAGATACAGTATTAGAGATGGCGTCAATCCGATACCCGCTATCGATATCGGACCGATACTTGCAAAAAATATGCAGGATCAGATATGGGAGGGAGTAAGAAACGGATCCAATTTTTCATCAGAAATACGTCTACCCGCAAAACACGTGAAAATGCTTGTAAACGGAAGTGAGGGTCACGTGATAGCTAGTTGTTCAGCAACACATACTGTAAGTGTCGGGGCTGTCATGTCGACTGTGCGGAAATACACTAACTCCGTCACATTGACGTATTTGCTTTTCACATTCACGGTTTTGGTTATTCGTGAATTGACCGTGACCAATTAAACGGGAATATTTTTGGAGCTTGTCGAAAGATTGCAGAAACTTGCAAAAGAATGCGTAAGCTAAAAAACCGAAAATGATTTGGATCAGATAAAATCTAATAATAGTAATACACGATATCTGTTAGTCTAAGTGCATGTAATATCAAGTGCTGGTTTGGGTACACCGTGCATCTTCGTCTCGGCAGCCTGCCTTACTTGCCTGTTAGCTGACATTGTGACCTTGGAATCATAGTAACTTGGAAAATTTTCAGTGGCATTTATTTTGCATTTTTAAAAGAATGAGTCCAAAAAATAGTGCTCCCATTGTGTACATTAGTTACTTTGTATATATAGGGGCAAAATTGTTTTGTATATAATATAAAATGGTCTTGTTTATAAATTGCTAATACATAGACTTTATGTAATCGTTCAGTCTAGCAGACTGTTACGGGTTGAGGTTGGGGGGTCAGGGCAAGTATCAACCGCCATTTTCACATTCATGGGGGTCTTCCCTAACCCTCTCAAATATCAAGAGGGTCTGTATGCTGAAGGAAGAAAAAAGTAAAACTAAAGAACACGGTAACATTTATACATTCTAGACATCTTGTATTCTTTCTATAGTTTGGTTAATTACTACTTAAAAGTTTTATCTGTGCTCCATCGTATAGTTTGTTCTGGAAACTAATGTGTATTTTTGGACTAGAAATGATTAATTTGGGTATACAGCCCCAGGTTACGACGGTGTTAAATTCTGGTAAACTTATCGTAAGGCGAAAATATCATAAAGTAAAAATGCATTTTAATACAGAAGCAGACTTGTGTAAATCGTGTCGGCCGTGGCTTTCCTCCTGTAGTGTAGTGGCAAGGCTTTTGTTGGAGCGACACGACCTTTATCCTTCGCATAGGCAAACAGAGTGGCTATAACACTAAATGCAGGTCGTTTGCCATGTTAAATCGAATATTGTAATTTCAATTATCACATTTAATGCTGAGTAATTGATGGGAGGGGGGGATATCTGATTGGTATTGGTTCCCACGGATACTCAAAATTTTTATACTGGGATCGGACCAGAAAAATCTTGCCACCTGTAATAGATATGTATGTCACTCTGCGTCCATCTTGACTTGGCTATTTAGTTACATTTAGTTACAGTGAAATTTGAAATATAGAAGTGCAGATTTAAAATACCCTTTTCAAGACCTAAGCAGCAACATTGAGATGGCTATCACATTTTAAATGAAATTTAATTTCAATGTACTATACACACCCCATGATCCTGACCATGATAAATGACTAGAAGATAGATGTACTATACACACAGCTTAATTTCTGCACTGTCCAAAAATTGGAATCATGCGAAAATGCCCAGGTTGTGCCCATTTACCCACCAAATCTACTGCCATAATTTTTTTTTTTGCAAATCTGCCAGGTGGTGACGAAGACATTTTGCAGCCCCGAGACCCTCTCAACATTGAGACTTGGCAGGAATGCAGTACTGAGTCAGAAACACCTTGCAAACTATGCCAGCAAACTGAACACCATTTTTAAAATTAAAGCCGAGATGAGAAACTGTTTTTCCATTTCATACAATCCACACATCTCAGAACTGACTAGTCTTACTTGGCCAGTTCCACTCAACATACTCATTACTCACCCTCACTGTGCTGACTTCCGGCGCTGCCACTGTGGAAACTGTGGCAGGGGTCAGAGTACCCCGGGGGAAAGGTAGGGGGCGCTGCAGGGAACGGTGGGTATGGGAACGGCTGCCCTCCCAGTGGCCACGGATTGGCCGCTGGCGGGGGAAGTGGCGCTAGGGTGTCCTGCTCCGAGCCCCCTCCACTGGAGCTCTCGTTCAGATTGAGGGCCGCCATGTCTGAGGGAAGCATAGAGAGTCGGTCATTCTTCTGGCATGTTTGATAATTGTCCAGGATTAGGCTTCATATAGATGTAACAAAGCAGTACTTTGGCAAAGGTCCCCGAAGGTATAGTAGCACTGCTCGGAGAAGGTGATCTTGTTGACGGTGTGCCTCAGGTAGCCATGTTTCAGCAGGCTGCTGGCGTACTTCCTGGCATCTCTGCGGTCTTTGAAGCCCTCCACTCTGGAGTATAGCCAGTCCACCACATCAGCACCTGACAGAGAGACTGGAGCTCAGGCCTTGCCATTTATCACTGTGCTACGGATGCTACCATTGTAGCAACCTACCAAGAACTCTACAATTAATACAGAAATACTGTAATGATGCAGTACTACAATTGTGCTATTAATACTACAGCAATACTACCCTACTACCATACTATTCAATTCAATAAATTTTTACGTAGCGCCTTTCACAACAAGGAGCTTTACGTGAGTGTGCCTTTCCTTCATGATTTATACAGAATAATTGAAGAACAGGGAAAAAGATAAATAAAAGGCAAATAAAAGAAAAAAAGCTGGATTTAAACAAATAATACTAATATTCAAATAGTTACTACATCCCTATGAGCACCACTGTTATTCTTACGGGAACCACAGCTTTACTTTCTCATCTTAAATCTGTGTCAGTTTCTGGACTTTTCCGCGTCCTCACCAATGACAGCATTGGCTATGGTGATTTTCAGCCACATTCTGTCTCGGATCTCCAGGCCCGAGTCGGGAAGCTGCATCACCTTCACAATCGTGGCCATGTCGGTTTTGCTCACTGACAGTGGCAGGTCATCGCATTCTGCAGGGACAAGGCGACAACCCGTGCAAGTTAGGCTCATTGCAATGCCCTCAAGAAGCAGTTTAGACTAGCGTTTCTAGACCACTGGCCTGCAGTCCAGTAGCAAGATGGGGACGGCCTGTAGTGGGGTGTGGAACCCTGGCAGGGAAACACGGTTCGGTCCATAATGGGCCAATGCACAGATGCGAACTGGGATGGGGCTGAGAGCTGTAAACGATATACCGACTTATAGTCATGTAAAATTTAGTGAGGGG
>JAODLD010000113.1:1985732-2013166 GCA_026781065.1 Mormyrops boulengeri
ATGGGCTGAGAGCTGTAAACGATATACCGACTTATAGTCATGTAAAATTTAGTGAGGGGATGGGCTGAGAGCTGTAAACGATATACCGACTTATAGTCATGTAAAATTTAGTGAGGGGATGGGCTGAGAGCTGTAATCATCTAAAATTTAAACAATAAGAAAATTAAAAACTTCTATAAATTGTCCATAAAGGGCACTGCTTGATAGCATGCATCAGCATCACATCACAGAAATGAATGCAACCAATCATATTGTAGTCTTTTATGAACCGACAACCTATGCCAAAGAAATGCACAGAAAGGTTTACTGAGTTAGTGGAGTGCGGTACATGCACTTGTTTTGCTAATATCACAGAGAGATAAGCGTGCTCTTAGTGGAAGCTTCAAGTGTTTGTGACGAAAGTGACAGCTTGGGTGATAACTCTACCAGCAATGTCAAACTTGTGCCCTGGAATGAATAGTGAGACAGTCAGCAAAAAATAGCCAGAAACAAACCGTACTGTCAGCGTTTTATAGTGTCATGCGATACAACAAAAACGTTTATTTTTATACAATGTATTTATTCAAATTAGATTTCAGTTTGCAGTCCGTTCAGTTTGTCGCCTTTATTCATGTTCTGAACCAGTTTAAGGGGCATTCTAAGGGAAGTGTAAGCAACAGTGACGTCTTGGAAAATAAAACGAAATAATGACCTGAATTATACCAAAACAATTTACGATATAGACTGGTTTGAAGAAACAAACGTAATAAAACATTTTGCCATATTGCCCGGTAATACGAGGCCAACCTGGTTAGTGCAGTTTACCCAGGGGGCCAAGTCGGCACACGGCCTGGGCAAACCTGCCATTTGCCTGCTTTCCCCAGCTTTACTTTAATTTCGGGATGTTTTTAGCAAGCACTAACATCAAACGAAACATCAAACACTGGAAATAATAAATGTGGCTCTGTTGAAGCTTAAAGCACATTGTGGCCTCTTGCCACATGCAGACGGCACACTGCCAGTGTCAGAGCGGTAATTCTGTGAAGCCGTGCCGGAGCCAGTCTTACAGGCACTGTACCAGGTAATCGGCACTGGCAAAGCAGAGTCACAAATTAAGTACCGGCCTTGCACCAGCAATACTAGGGCTGACACAGTGAAGGATTTTCCCCTGGTTTTTTGAACGAGGCAACAGAGTATTTTGCACCAGATGGTACTCTGTCCACCTACATGGCAGATGACGGTCTTTGCTTAGTATGAATGCTAGCATATGATGTCACCTGCAACCGTCCTATTCTTGGTAGGGAAGAGGCGGTGTTTGCGAGTTTTACCAGGGGCACTTGACTGGCACCCCCAGGTCAACGAAATTTGGAAAGGGGGAAGCCCCGACCCGGGGCCAGTAAAATTTACTAAGGGACAACCCCGGGTTGCTGACAGGGTGGGAAACCCTGGTTTAGGCAACAACAGCACCACCTAGTGGCCAAATCTTTATGCAAAAACCTCCCAACCCTGTGATAATTAATAATGAAACCACTGATAAAGTCAGTAGCTTTTTGGATCAAAGTCTCCAGCACAAGAAGCGCCGCTGGCATGTGGAGTTGACTGTACCGTAGTGTGGGTATGGCCCCGTCAAGGCGGTGGTGTGGGAGATCCAGGCCGCTGGGTCTATGGGCCTCACCGGCTCAGCTGCAGGGGCAAACAGATACAAGGAAGAAGGAGGGCCCATGAGAACCGTGGCTGGGGCCCACTTGGTACATGAGCAGCATGGGCGACGGCACCAGGGGCCGAACTCCCTCACCCCTGGGGATAGTGAAGTAGCTCCGGGGTGACGGATCCCAGCACTTGGCCACCGTCAGGCTGATGGGCCTGCAAGACAGGAGTGAGCGGTCAGGGAACGCAGGCTGTGATGTGGCCCAGTTCACCCCAGGGCACGTCAGGGACTCCCCATCCCCGGTCAGCTCGACTTCACTTTCGGTTCCTGCTTTCTGTTCTCAGAACAGTTGCTCATATTGTGGGATGTTAGATAAAATTGTGGCTTAATATTAGAAAGCCACAGATTACAAACCATAAAGTGAAATCATACAGACGCATGAACTTAGGTTGCGGGGGTCCAACAGGAATGAATGAACAAAGGCATTCCGCTGTATACCGAATGCAACAGCATTAGTGCAGTGACTACAGACATGAGGTGGTAATCCCAGTTATAACCCCTTTAACCCCATCCAGCTGTACAACTGGATTAAAATGATATGCCACTTTTACTAAAAAATTAGAAGTCACTGTCAACTAAACAACTAAATTTAATCTCTGTTAGGAGAGCAAGAAGCGACAGCCCATAGCAGAAAGGGACTTTGCAGCCCTATGTCACCACCTTCGCACTGGCCATACCCGGTCTTGGAGACGATCTCTCGTAGGATCCTCACCGCGTCATCATTACTCATGTTCTCAAAGTTCACGTCGTTCACCTATGAGGATGCAGTACCAGAGTCAGCCACTGGTTGCAGGATACAGGCAAATGTAATAAACGACATGAAAGGCTAAAGAGTGACTTCGGTGTCAGTGGTGTAAAAATGGATGTGTGATGAGAAAGCCAAAATTTCATATCAAACATTTAAATTATAATGAATAAAAACATGACATAAATAACAGTAACTTTGACCTTTTTCTTTTCACAGCTTTCATCTGTGAAAAAATAAAGGCAACTGCAAGATTTTTTTTTTTTTGTCACAGCTCTGTGACACTGTGGCAGCGAGAAACAGGACTGCTTAACGGCAGTAAAAGTGCACCTCAGAAAAAAACAATAATCCTTACGTCAATGAATTCCAATAACAGCCAACAGGCGGCAATCACAGAAAGTATGGGTCTGGGTAGCTGGCCAGCATGGGAATAATGAGGTGCCTGTATACTCGTAAGCAGTGCACGACATACAGGGGGGTCCGACACCCCCGATTAACCCATGAGACCCCCCGAAAGCCTCAAAAAAATAATTTTAAGGGGGTCTCAAGATCGGTATCGGTTGTGGTGTCTAGCCAAATTTTGAGCTATTTTGCAGTCAAAATAGCAGGACAAAGTTGGTAATAAGTTCAGCATTTTTTTCTGCCTTTCTGAAAGTCGTGGACATGAATCATGGATAGCGGGCAGATGTTCTTCTCGCTGACTCCCAGCCAAACGAAATGATATTCAAGAATCCAAATTTGGCAAGTATTTTTATCCGAATGGAACAGGATCACTTAGAACAGGCTCTCGCTGGCTCTGCCAGGATCCCCTGTCTGTGTCTATCAGTAACTTCAGCCACTGTCAGACTGCGTCAGGTATGTGTATCTGTTCAGCTGCCTAACTGTTGCATAACTTGACAAAAACCTCCTTATCCATCATAGACGAACTAACTGGCTTTATGAGTGGCTGAACACAGGGGATAGATGTTAGAACGAAGAGAAAAGGCACCAAACGTCATCATTGTTTGGCTTCCAGGAAAGATGCCACAGGGGAGACCCTTTTAAAAGATGTTTATTTCAAGCACAGGATGCAACCTTATAGCAGAGCCCACCGGGGTGGGACGCTGTTGTCCAGGCGACTGGGAATCTCCCAGCAGGGAGAGATTCATCCTGCCAAATGGCCTCGGCTGAAAGTGGCACCAACATGATCCGCTTACCTGAAGCAGCATGTCTCCTGGCTCGATCCTGCCATCTGCCGCCACGGCGCCTCCCTTCATGATGGAGCCAATGTAGATTCCCCCATCCCCGCGGTCGTTGCTCTGTCCGACAATACTGATACCCAGGAAGTTGTACTTTTCTGTCAGGGAACAGAGGGGAACATACTCAAACCGCACGGCACCACTATAAAACAGGACAGCAACAGCAGGAAGAACAAAAAGGATTCCTTACCCATGTTCAGGGTCACAGTGATGATATTAAGGCTCATTGTAGAGTCAGTGATACTGCTGAACGAGGATGACTGTAGAAAGAGGAACGAGACAGGGAGAGTGAACATCACACACAGTCACACACCTGTCAAACCTTCAGCTCCACACCCATCCAAGTGTGGGACACAGCCATTAGCATGTTGCTAAATGTACGATGCTCTATGTGCATCTCAGAAGAACTGGATCCTCGTGGGACACGTCAGTCCCATGCTCACCCGGTCCATCTTGGCTACTTTGTGTCTCCTTCTCCGGCGCTTATGCCTCCGCATCAGACGGGAAGAGGAGCTTTGCTCCGTAGAGCTGCTGAGTCTGTGGGGGGGAGGGGGCAAGATGAAGGAGATGCAGATGAAGAGGGGGATGGAGGCGGAGACGCCGGTGAAGGAGGAGAGCGAGAAGGAGAGTGATGAAGGGGGAGAGAGGGAGAATGAAGGGAAGGCAGAATGAAAGAGAGGAAGATGGAGATGAATATGGGGTGAGAGGGTATCCGAAAAAAGATGATGACAGGTGAAGAGAAAGAGAGGAAGAGTTATCATGCAGAGGGAAGGCTGCGACAGCCCGGGTAAGCAGTTTATTCAATAGTTTATTATAGTGACTGGTGTGACATTCTGAATGATTTCACTCAGGAGCATTGCTATGGCTGTGATAAGGGGGGGGGGGGTTTAGCCCCTGTACTTTAGCCCTGCCCCCCAAATAAACAAACTAGTAAATGTACACTAATTAGTTTAAATTATGCAATCTCATTCATTATCATTAAAATGAGACCCCCCAAGTAAAGGCTTTCCCTCAACCTTTTATAAATCTCCTGGTTTAACTCATGCATTACACTGGATAAATGGAATATGCTAAATAATAATAATAATAATAACAATGTGTGCATGGTCTAGTTTGGACTGATACTCAGTGGATGTCCTCTGTGGTCCTGCTCGAGTGTCATGGAATTAATGAGCCCACTGATCTACCAAACTTCATGCTGCTGCAAGTGCATGAATCTCGGTTCCAGGCACCTGCTGGCATCCTCATCCTCCTCGCTATCGATGAAGGAGCTGGACTCCAGCTCGCTGCTCATCATGGACGTGCTGTCGTAGCCCATGGCCGAGTCGCGTGCCGCTCGCTCGACTTTGGAGTGGCCATTCACACGGGAGACTAGGGGAGACAGCACAGGGACAGAGGACCTTAGGGCCACGCAGAGGTCTTCACTCCATCAAACCAGAAACAAAATACTCAAGAACTATGGCTACATCCCAAAACTGTTTTGATGGCTCCCACAGTCCCTCCCTCAATGACTCGCTGTCGAAAGTTCACAAAGTTGACGAGAGAAAGAACAAGTGAGTGAGTGAGTGAGTGAGTGAGTATGGTAGCGTCGACAAAAAGCGATACTGGGACACACTTGCGATCTCAATGACTTACCATGGTCCGCCTATATCAATGAAGCCATCACTGAAGCAAAAAAGTATCCCACATTTACAGAGTCCTTTGCCAAACATCCCAGAGTGTGGTGTGGCTCGGACCTTCCTGAACACCACAATCTCTGAATCACCAATGTTGGGGGCGGAGCCAAGTGTCAGGACAGCGCGCTATTGGCTGGAAGGGCCTCACATGCTGATGAAGTGTGGGGGTACCTATATCTACCTATATCCTCCCACGCCTTTCTACAGCCCTCTTCAGCTGCATGTAAGTATTGCTAATTTCACTCAAATACACATCTTATCCCACAGATTACTCTACACTGCTGGGTTTGGGCACTGCACAGTACGGTCCGTTAACACAGACACACGAAGAGCTCTGTGGCTGTCAGCACACACACACTTAACTGACTGCCGACAGGGAGGAACACCAACAGCTGTTTTAGCATCAGCACTACTAATGCGGAAGAATCCCAGTGTACACCAGGTAACTGAGTCCCACTTTAATAAGACGCAAACAAGGAACAGCTGTCTGCACCATTAGCTGGAGGAAGGTGTAGACAGGAGGAGTGAAAGCAAGGCAACATTCTTCTATCTGGAGGTTACAGTGGGCATTGAAGGGCGCCTTTTCAAAAGCACTGCAGTATGCTAACGGTTGTAGTCAACAGACCCAAGAGTGTGGACATTCTCAACCAACGGCAAACTGACCAGATCTACTTAGGCCTGAAATCACGAACCGATGGATCCTGGACCGCAATGCAACTGAACCTAGACCATGTCATCTTTTTTTTTTTTCAGTGGCCTTTGGCTTTGTGTTGTTGATGGAATTTGGTCCTTGAGGGAAAAATTGTTGGAGACCCCTGCCCTGAGAGTGTCCCGACCAGCCATTCTGAAATGACACGGCAAGACAGGGACTTTAATACTATGCATTAATGTAAACTATATCAAAGGTTATTCATTATGAAGCCCACTTCACACCAGCTAATCTAATGAACATATCATAAGAAGCTCTACTTTCAGTCAGAACTTTTTCAATCTTGAATCCTTACTTTTAAGACAACATACATTAATACAAACATCATGTATAAGTTTCTTGCATAGCCTTGTTGCACTATGTATATTGTCTCACACTTTATCTCCCACATATACAATATATCTTAGTCTGCCAGTACTTTAAAATATGCACAGAATGCCCATCAACAGCAGCTCACAGACCCTCTGTGGGAAGTGACTACACCTTGATGCAGTGCTGACAGTGTCTGTCCTGACCCTGGGTAGCTGCAGTCCTGGTTTCTACTGCAGTACCTTCAAGCTAAGTGTGCCGCTCTAGCCGGCTAGGTGCACATGCAGCTTGAGGGCCAAATGCAAAGTTGCACGCTAAGCTAAATGTTAGAGGATGACACCACCTGTTTTGGAACATGCTTACAGTGGGGGCTACTAAAATAAGACAGGGGTCCTACATACAGGATGTGCATTCAGGCTACGTCAAAAAATAACATGGAGGCTAGCAAAGCGCTCAGGTATTTCCCCTTCAGCATGCGAAATGCACCCCATCATCACACAAATTCAGCATGTGAACTGTGGACTTCAAGATGGCTGCCATGATGAAGATGTATGGCAGTGACTGCAGTCTGCAGTGGAAGTCACAGCCGTGGCAAGGATATCTGGTGTGAAATCCTGTGTGAGGTGAGTTTTTTAACACCGTGGGGTGTCAGGTAGTGGTGGAGGTGAAGAAACGGGGGTCCTTTCAAAATCTTCTCTGGCATCTACAGTGCTGACAGTCTTGGGACGCTGGCTTAATTTAATAAAAATTTAGTAGATTTATTGGTTTTATAACAAAAATCATTACTTCATTCATTTTACTGAAAATATATCACATCAGAAACAACTGAAGTTTTAAAGTAAAACATTCAAGTACTAATAGACTAAGACTCAAATTATAAATCTAAAAGAGCTGATCTGATTTTAAAACGTTCATTGACAAGCATCATTGGGTGTTTTTAATCAGTAACAACTTTGCAATAACATAAAACACCAAACATTTGTGTTTAGTGTCCCTTTGGGAGCCAGTGACTAAAATCGCAATTAATAGCAAAATGGCAAGAACAGAACTGAATGAGTCAGTTAAAAAATTATGACACTTAATAAGAAGAAAATGTCTGTGAAGAAGATATGTACAGATATGTTAAACATTGCTTGTTAATGTACTTTTGTTATATAACCAGTAAATCTGCAACACTGTTACAGAATTGAGCAAGCGTCCCAAGACTTTCTGTGAGCCCTGTACATCTCACCAGCTCCCCCCTACGTCCACCTCCTCATCTCTGGCTGTAATTAATCCATGTTAATTAATGAGATTTCTGCTAACGAGGCAGCAGTAGAGGCGAGGAGGTTTGGGGCTGGCGGGTGAGAGCTGCTGTTTCTGTGAAAATCAGTGTGGCTTGGACTGGAGTGAGTGTGCCAGGGATGGCTCTCCTCCCCGCTCCTCTGCTCTCCTCCCCTCCCCTCTGCTCTCCTCCTCGCTCCTCTGCTCCTCCCCTCCCCTCTGCTCCCCTCCCCTCTCCTCTGCTCCCTTCCCCTCCGCTCTCCTCCCCTCCATTCTCCTCTGCTCTGCTCCCCTCCCCTCCACTCTCCTCTCCTCCCCTCCACTCTCCTCTGTTCCCCTGCATGTTAAAGCAGGAAGCTGTGAATGATAATGCTTGATTTAGCTGGAGTTTTACACTAAACCAAGAGCCCCAACTATTTTCCCCGAAGGTCAAATTCCATCAACACTCCATCTGATGGGAGGAATTTAATTTTAGTTTTGTCCAGATGCAGACCAGAGTCCGCCAGTTGGTGAACACTGCACTAAAGCGATCATAGGAGCGTTGATGTCCCAGCCTGTTCCTCCACACCGAGGAGACACCAGCTCAGTGAAGAGAGATGTTTTCATAAGAAATAAAGAGAGACAGCATGACTTCATTATACCAGTATTCCCTGCAAAGCACTGTAGTGTTCAGCAGGGACTGACCATGACCCAGCTGGACACATACATTATACAGCTGAAAGGAATCACAAAACTGAAACCACAATCTGTCTGGATATAGAATAAACCAAATGACTTTTGAAAAAATATTTTAAAAACACACAGAAATGCACAGTTTGCCTGAATTTCCAGCAGGACACCTTCAGATGAATCTCTAGATCTCTGCCTTATATTAGTGATCATATTCAAAGTTGAATCAAACAAAGGCACATAAGATAATCCATCCATCCATCCATCCATCCATCCTTTTTCTAACCGTTTATCCAGTACAGGCTTGCGAGGGGAGCCTGCAGCTGACTCCAGAGCCCAGAGTTATACCAAAGAAAAGCATAAGCCATCTGGGTCACTTAAAAAAATGTAGAAAATATGTTTTCTCTGGCATTGCCGCCCCTGCTTTCTTGGAAGTGCATCATGGCTCCGGGGCTGACCGCCCTTCCCCACCTCCACCACAGAGGGCGCTCTCACGGTAACAGGAATGAAAAAACAGTCTGATAAAAATATAACCTGAAAATATTGGTAGCCGTTCGTAATTATCCCAGGAACACGCTTCTAACATTTTTGATGGTTTTTCATCATACATAGTGCCGTTAAAAGGTAAGTGCTCTACATCCCTTCAAAATGTTTTTTTCCCAACATATCTGGATGGACAAACATTAGATATTTACTTCAACAATATTATAAATTGAAAATGTTATACTTCAAATATAATTTAATAACCAATTATACAATTAAAATAAACAAAAAAAACTAATTTATCCCTACATTAAACCTAAAAATTTGAATTAGCCCCCATCCCTGTCACTCACCAACTCAAAACATATCATTGGCTTATAATAAGGTAGGAATTATGGCCCCTCTCTATGAATTATGGTCCCTCTCTATGAATTATGGCCCCTCTCTATGAATTATGGTCCCTCTCTATGAATTATCGCCCCTCTTAAGCCCCCCACCATAAAAATCCTAGAATTGCCTATGAACTTAGGATGTGCAGCTTATCCTGTAGAGTTATTAACATGGCATAATTTGGAACTACATGATGAGTCACACTCATGGAGCGGCGGCTGTTCAGGCTGGAGACACCACGGTGCTGGCGATACTCACATTCGCCTTCTCTGGCCTTCCTCCGCGCGCGTTCCCGCTCTCGCTCCCTACGGTGGCTGAGGAGGGACTCGCTGCCCGTCTCCGTGTCCAGGCCGTCACGGCTGCTCACGGCGTTAGCGCTGTAAGTCACACACGCAGCAGCGTCACGCTACAGCCACACGACAGCTATACCCATATTACAACAATAAAGCACTCCACTCAGTGAAAGCTGAATTAAAACTGACGGCAGTTTAACGACATGTTGTATGGCGTGTTTTTTAATATGCCAAAAGCCTTATTATGTCATTCGTTTTGATTTACAAGCAGTCTGACTAAATATTGTATCGGCGGTTTACAAAAATGGTACTATCAGCGTATTCAATTTAAAATTTGCAATGGTACGATGAAATAGTATACAGGTTCTCTGAGAAAGTGTCTATTGAATTTGTTCATTTTCTTATGCAATTCATATTATATTTTACTTTACTGAATAGTAAAAACCAAAGACTATTTAATTTACATTAAACACTGAAATGTAGCTATCAGTAAAACAAAGGAACTGTAGGTTTGCTCTGTGAGCTTCAACACTCTACATTTCAGCTGAGAGACTCCCTGTGTAGGTCTCCCCCAGGTGGCAAACTGCCGTAATTACACCGTATCTTTAATCTGTCTGCGTGTGAAAAATACCAATTAAATGTAATTCATATCACAACTGTCAGCTTTTTTTCTTCATCTAACCAAACTGACTTGTTCTATTTCCGTGTTTAAACAGTCCACAGCGCCCATCAAGAATAACTAAAATGCAACCCAGTATATCTTGCGCCTGTCGATGTGTTACGCAGCGCTGTTCAAACAGCGATCCTGTCATGACACAACGGATGTCACAGGACGCTTTGGCAAGTGACGACCGAGACCCAGGTAGACAGCAAACAGTCGCACTGGGTCAGACAAATTTAGTGAGAGACTGTCGCTGACTAACCCCACCGGGTGCCCTGGGAAATGCGAACTGGTGTTTTATCACTACCCTTTATCCTTTAAAGTAACACACGTCGTTGTTTATTTTGCTGATTATCAATGATGTCGGCATTTGTAAAAAAAAAAAAAAAAGAGATTTTAGAGAAAAAATGGCTAGCCTCGGTGAAATCGACGGAACGCCCATTATGGGGTGTTCCCCATTTTCGCCACAAGATGGGGCAAGAAACACGTCGACACGCCTACAAGTCATAAGATGGGGGTAAGAGACCAAAGCAGGCAGCAGAGGGCAGAAAAGAGTCAGAATGTGAAACGCTCAATAAAAACAGATACCGTGACTTGACAGATTGCTCGTTCTCAATATAGAACCAGCAATGGTGGCTGCGACGGCAACAAGCTAGCAGCAGTTTCTTTTCTAAATTTAGTCTGCTCCTAAGTTGCTCAGAAAACATCTTTAATATTGTGCTAGAGTTCAAATCTTGTTTTACATAAGAGCGAATCCAGTGTACATTAAAAGTGAAAACACCAGCCGTTTTTGTTTCATTCCCTTTATAAAACAGGTAATTTTGCTGGGATAAGCAAATTTTGTGGCTGAGCACATTATGCGGCTTCCCTGGGGAGAAGCTCCCTCAAGATGTTTAGATTATTGTTGCTGTGTTTGGAGCAGATCCATTATTTAGGGCATCGTAATGGCCAGACGACCAGCAGGCTACAGCCTTGCAGGGAGGGCTGAGTGTGTGCCAGGCACATTTAGTCAGAGGTCTGGCACACGCAAGGTTCTTCTCAGAACGTTGCGGTGGGGTGAGGGGGAGGGGGGGAGGTTGGTGTTGGGTTAGGCCATCTCTGTTACTGGTGCTGGTCTCCTGAAAGATATGCATGGTTGCCTTCTGTCCACCAGATGGCATACTCCATATCTCGAACTATGACAAAGGTCAAGAGGGCTGGGTTTGCACACGCGGTAGTGAGCATTTGGCACTGATAGGCAGCCCTGCCCCCGAGTGTGAAACCCGCACCACACTGAACATACTATTAAGCTTAAATGATTGCTGCTAACCTTGCACTTAAGATACTACAAATCGTTTTAGTGAAAAATCTGCAAATATTTTGGTGGTCCAGAGATACTGCTGGTTAAAATCAAAGGTTTGGAAGTGCTTAAGTATGGTCATGTGTAAGTTGGCATGTTTGTATAAATGTACATGAATGTACATGCGTGTTGTGAGTGTGTATTATGGAAGCGTGACGGAGTGTGGGTGCTCACTGGAAGGAAGGTGGTCTGGAGTCCCCGATGCCCCCAGTCCTCTCTAGGGGAGGCGGGAGCTCAGGATGAGTTTCGGTACACTGGGATCCCCCGTCAGAGTGGGCGCTCTCAGCCAGCACCAGCTGACAGCAAACAGAATGCCACAGAAAGATCATCAGATACACCGCAGTTTGCCCCAAGGCAGCCCCATCACCTAATGGTAGTGATGGACAAAATGACGCTTCATGAACCATTTGCTGTATTCTTTGACCCCACTAGATGGTGCTCTTTGACAAAAAAGGGCACAAAGCATGCCCAAAAGCAAACCAAGAGCACCATCTACAGCAAATGGTTCATGAAGCATCATTTTGTTGATCACTGCCTAACAGCCTCACACCTGGTGCCAGGACAGCATCTGGACATTAGCAGATTACATTAATATCCCTCTGACAGTGGTGTAAAACAGCTTATGGAAAGCAGTGCAGGCTGGGTATCAAGCCTATTCTTAAAGGAACAAATAAGAACCTTACAGCAGTCTGCCATAGGGGATCCGGACAGAAGCGGGCAGAGATTAAGGTCCCGGGGCACCCCAGCACCAGCTACAAAGGATTTAGTAATCCATATTTTAATTTCCGTTTATGAATAAAAATGGCATCACACAACTGGAAGTCTCCAGGTTGAAAAACTGTTCTGAGATGAGTTGTTCCACATGGTAATGCTGCATACGTTTCACAATGAAAATAAATAATAGTTTATCTTGACATTGCACAAAATGTGTAAACATGATTACGAACTGCTCACACGTTACAGTGTTTCTCTGCAGTCCTTTGGAGTTTTTCTAGTCGTTTTTCCAGAAGTTCCCCACACACTGCCTTGAGACAACGTTACTGTCAAAACGTATAGCACTGAGTACCTCCAAGCTTTTGATTCAGAGCATTAATCTGTATTCAAATCAGCTTGTACCTCTGCTGTAAAGTGATACCTTCTTCTCTGTGAAATTTTGCTGCTACGGTTACTGATGTACTATTATGTGATACCGATAATAGTTATAATCTCTGGATTCTCTAAAAGATTCCCATTTTGGGCTGTGTACTGTATTAGTAACGACCACAGCTAACATGATCTTTGAGTTCTGGTATCATGTTATTGTCGCTGAATATACATAGCATATGCTTTTAAATATTAATGCTATTCTCTGTAAAAAAATTACCATTCGAAGATCTGAACCTTTAAAGTAAAATACATCCCATCAAGGTGGAGCTTATTAGGTGGTAACCGCATTCTGGTGACTTCATTAAGGGGGGATGGGGGCACTGCAGAAGCAGTGATGTAAGCCGCTCCGTGGCGAGCCCCACTACGGCATGCTAAGCCACGCCTGCAGGACACCGTCCATCAGCCTTACCCAGGACACCACCCTCCCATTGAAACAGGGCAGCTTGGCATTGTCGTCAGAAATCTCCTCCTTGACGACCCTGTGGGATGGACAGAGAGAGAGAGAGGGAGAGAGAGGCACACGAGATCAGGTCAAAGCAGCAAGCAGCAGGCCCATAATCCTCTCTGCCTTCAGACCCATCCACAAATTCAAGAGGTGCTAGAGACCAGCAACTCTCACATACTGCTGCAAATAAAAGTGAAACTGCATGCAGTCAGAGCACCATAACCTGGAAATCCTGAGGACCTGTCACGATGGACCGCCGAAAATCCACAAATCTCATGTATGCCATCAATCAAGCTCTTCTCAACAGGTTCCGTAGTGACTCACATAAAGGAACCCCTACTTTTATACCAAGCAAACAGAATCGATCCACCTGTCACTTTAAATAAACAGACCAGTTAAGTAGACAAATTCACATGAGAACTCTGCAAGCGATCAACTCATTAACACGGATTTATTGAGCTGAGGCAACCTTGGCCACAGCGGTGAAAATCACGTGTATGGAAGCAAACACCAAAAAGGGCGGCAGACCAGAGGAAGAGTCATCCACCGTGAGAAGTGCCTGTGCAGGGCTGTGAATTCCTGCAGGGGATATGTCTCGGTCACCCCCTGACCTCACGCAGGGCACACCTGCTGCCCTGGTGTCACATTCTACAGGACTGGCCTAAAGCGGGATGGGGGAGCCACAAGGGGCTGGAAGGGGTGACATGTCGGGGGTTGGGACGATTGACGCAAAGCAGACAGACTGGTTGGGAGTCAAAGCTGTAGGATACGTCCTGTCACCTGTGAGGGCCCCGCATTCACAGAATATCACATTTGTTTCCGAGGCACCGGAGCCTTCAAAATTGGTTTAAATGATAGTTCTGCTTAAATGAGTGTCCATCATTCTGCACAACACCGCTCCACATCAATTTTTTTACTCTGTAAGGGATAAAAGTATTTATATGATATAAGAGGGTGAAATCTAAACGCTGGGCTCCTTCTCAGCTCATGGTGCGTGCGGCTGTTCAGGTGCTGGTGAAGACAAGCAGCTTTCGGGGAAAATAAAGAAGAGGTTGATGACTTTTCAAGATTTCTCGCCATGTTTCTCCAACGGCAAACTTGGAGGAATAGTAACAGAACAGACGGCTGATGGAATGTGAGTGGATTACCTGGCAATTCCTTCATATTCCAGAATGAAAACTTAGCTGCCACAAGTAAATATAAGAAAAAACATTACACTAACTTCTTTAGCAGATACTTTCAGCCAGTGCAATATACAGTTGAGATAGCAGGATCAGCCAGTCCCTTGAGCAATTGCAGTTAAGGGCGTAGCTCAAGGGACCAACAGTGACATCATTATGCTGACCATGGAATTCAAACCAGCAACCTTCCATTGACAGACACAGCATCCTAGCCCACTTTGTCACACAATACCAACCAGTCAATGAATGCAATTACTATGAACACCCATAAAGCACTTTTTATCTTTCCGTCTGCCTTCAACTTGAGGCACAATGACACATATCTGTGTTTATTATTAATATGGTCACTAAGTCATTCCTTCTCAGCATAAAGGATCCCTGCCTGTCAGCTGATAGATCTTAAGCGTCTCGGTGCTCCGCTTCTCTCTCAAGATTGTCACTAGAAAAATTACATGAATATATGTGCACATGAAGAAAATCAGGTTATGGGTTACTTTCACATACTGAAAAAAAATTTCACGGTCAGAAAGGTTGGATTTACAATTTTTGCTTCCAAGCTACAGACTGAAAAAGAAAATCAATTCTAACAACAGATGTACAAAGTGGAAAAAATCAGAGGATTTTTCAGCAATGCATATTAGTAAATTAATAGACTGGAAAACCATGAATTCACCATGTTGTGTCAGCAAGAGAAAATGCTAATTTATGCAGCATGAAATGAACTGCTGAAGACATTTAGCTGTAACTTTGGATAAAGTGCCGCATCATGAGATTAAAAGGCACCATTTACAAGGCAATAAACATGGACAAAAAACATGGGACTGTTCCCATATTTTGTCCATACTGCAATAAATCTTGCAAGTTTATGCACAACTTCAATTAAAATAAACAGTCACTTGGGCATCCTGGGAACTTAAAAGATCTCTAGCCAAGCACTTCTGCAAAAAAATCAAATGAAAAAAATGAAATGATTCTTTATTTACTAACTGCACAAGCACAGGTAGACTGGGCCGGTTCTTTTCACATATCCCATCTTGCACTTGAGGTTGATATATTCCTGTCATTGTGAGGACTCTCCACTGAATTCTATGGGCATAACCCTGATCCTAACTATAATAACATAACCTAACCCTTACCAAGCCTAACCCTTACCATTCACCATAAGTAACCAAATAAATACAAGATTAGGCCCAACTGTGGTTCCTCGGAGGCAGTTCCGCAACCTTTTCTTGTTCTCCACAAAGGACCAGGTACTTTTCGTTCAAACACAAACTATTGGGGTGGGTCTTATACCAATGAACTTGCTGACTGGTTGACCACAAGCACTGCCGCTAACTTGGAAGTTATGCAGAAAAACAGAGGAAAGAGATAGAAGTAGCGGAACAAAAATTGAGCAGATGGAATTATTTTGTTTTTATCTCAGTTACATTTAATGCATTAATGAATACCTTTTTCCTTGTACTTCCATACTTCTGCATAAGAAAATTTGATCAATAACCAATATATTTCTGATTAATTTTGCTGGTGCTGCCAGTGGCACTTGCCAGAACTTATTAGCAGGGTAACTTTACACCTTTTTTATTATGTGGAAAAATACAATGGTGTCCTTCCTTGATCACAAGTGACCCCCCCCCCCCCAATAACTTACGAACAACTAACAAATCAACTTGTTCATCCTCCATTGTCTTTGGAGTGCTGGTGTAGTTTCGTATGAAATTACATGCTAAGTTTAACCTACAAGCTTTTTGCGTCTCCTATGATTATTTAGCATGGAAAGCGACACAGTAAAGTGGCTAGGAGCTGCAAAAGTTCTTGGTCGAAACAGCCCAG
Source organism: Mormyrops boulengeri (assembly GCA_026781065.1). Lineage (NCBI taxonomy): Eukaryota > Metazoa > Chordata > Actinopteri > Osteoglossiformes > Mormyridae > Mormyrops > Mormyrops boulengeri. The sequence continues at coordinate 2,001,797 of JAODLD010000113.1, forward strand.
GAACTCAGAACCAAGAACTAAGTTCTTGAACTTACGCAGGAAAGCGGCTTGGGGTGCGGATGCAGGGTCTGGGCATTCATTCTGAGCCTCTGGAGTATTTCGGGGGGTTGAGTCTTAATGAAGGGCCCAAAAGAAAGGTAACTGACTCGAAGTAGGGATCTTCTGATCATAGCCACAGAGGTGTATCCCGCTGAGTCACAGGCCACCAATCTGCCCACAACTTTAACACTGACACAGCCCTTTATGCATGAGCAAAAACACGTGTGCTTTAGAGTCAGTGTAAATACTCACTGACCTTTTGCTGACGTCATCAGCCCCCACCCCCCACCCCGTGGTTTGCCACCCAACTACTGCAGAAGACTGTTTAACATTAAAAAGAAAGTCTGCAATGATAAAATATGCCTTCACTGTAGTATCATCAACAGATCTAACAAGGCTTAAAGACCACGCTATGTGACTTAACCTGTTGATATGGTTTGGATTTCAGCACCTCTTCATGTCTACGTTCCCTTCCGAATAATAGCTGCCCCCTCTGTTATGCCAGCTATTCGAGTAGCCTGGCAGCAAGAAACCTCATCCCTGCTTGCAATGCAGGAGTCTTCCGCGATCTGATTACGAAATTCACAGAGGCAACAATCGATTCGATCTCACTGCTGCTCCTCTCATGAGTCTGTGTGTGAGATTCTCGGAGCCCATCGGGAAGATAAACAGAATGAGGGCGTCCTTTATATGGCAAAAGCAGAGAGCCAGAGAGGAGCTGAATAATCACTACAGTATGAAATCCATCCATCTTTAACAGCTTATCCTGATCAAGGGTCTGAGGACAGAAAGAAATCAAAATATTCCAAAATGGAATAAAGGAACGACTGTTTGCAAGGGCTGTTTGGAAATTTGGCTAAAAACAGCAGAAAAATCTCGCATACCTTTCGATTCATAAATCTTATATATATTTTTTTTATTAAATTAAAATTAGATCTATATATAATACACTGATAAAGTGCTAAATTCCCAGCTATTACAGGTTCTTTGAGGGCCTGCAGAGTGAATAACCTAAGGCATTCTTTCCCAATCCAGCCCTCAGGGACCCATGTTTTGCTCCCTCCCAGCTACCTACTGGGGAGCTGGAAGGGAACAAAAATGTGGGCTGTCTGGCAGGGAGCTAAGAGGGAGTAAAAACATGGACCGACTTTGGGTCCCCGAGGACCAGATTGGGAGAAACCGGTCTAAGGGTGGAGAAAGTCTTCCTCTAGCTGATGAAGACAGTGAAGAAGAACACAATGGAAAAGCCATGCATGTCACATAGCATTTTTGTTTTATATAATTTTAAATAAAGGTATGTGTACTGAATTTCAGTTTGAGACGTGACTGATTCAGGGTACACGAACACCCAGGCGTGCATGTTTAACTAGGGTTGCGCGTGGATTTTCCCCAGGTGCGGCAAAGCTCTCGTTTCCTTTGACTGACGCCGTCATAGGCGTCATGCAAACACTTGTGCAGCAGGAATCCACTTTAAAATCCCCTCATTATTAATGCGAAAATAACCTCTGCTGGCTTCAGTGGGAATCAAAGGATGATCGATGGCCACTTGGGCTATATTTAAGAGGCTCGACACAGAACAAATCCCAATAGATATTCATTATACCAACCTGAATTTAAACAGTAAAAAGTCTACGTGTTTATGTCGAGGCTGGCGCTACAGGAATTCATACTTCCCTAGAATGTGAAGTAACAGCTTAAAGAAGCAATAAACCTTCAGAGTTAGAAGAAAAATCAAGCAAAAAAAAAAAGAAGTAAAACGTAAAGTATTCCTTTCACGTTGTCCACAAGACATCCGGTAATTACAGTTATTGTCAGTCGCCATGACATGATGATGGAGTCCGTTGATATAATCTGCAGGAGGAACGCCACAGTGTTAAAAAGCCACTAAAACTTTCTGGTGAACTGAGCACGGCTTTTATTGGGCATCTCCATAGAGCCCCTACGGCAACATGGCCTCCCGCTTGAGTACGTCCTTAGGCAGTGCAATTAGCAAGCGTCTCTGCTGAGTGCTGGTTTGTACCCAGCTATAGGACGGGGCGAGGAAACAGCCTCCCCTCCCAGCTGAACTGGGTGCGCATATTAAAGGCGAGATGAGGCGGAGGGGGAGCCGAGACCTGTCACCTTCCACCTCTCCCATCACAGTGAAACACAAATGAAAAGCTGCGATTCCAGCCTTCTAACGCCATACAGCTACTGCAGGGTTCAGCTGCACCAACAGCACTGCTATCATCTGTGTTTGCAAGGGATGCTTTTAATCTGAAGTCAACTGAAGAGTATAAAAACACACCTGTATCACACCTCAGTTTCCCCATTCCGTGACCTAAATTGGAGATCAGTTATCCCACCCTAACAGTCAGGTGGAAATCCCTTCAGGAGACCCCAAATGAAGGAATCCTCCAGTTACATGTCACACAAGCATGTCTGTACTGCAGCGAGCAAAATCTCTGAAAACTAGACACTGCCAAATTATCATTCACATGTTAATTTTAATATTATTTTATTGTATTTCACAGTTTTCTGGGCAAAACTAGAGCTCACAGTTGTTCTCTAGTTACCATCCACCCTTTGCTACTTGCAAAACTTCTACCTATAAACATCAATCTGAGATACCTCATATATTATGGTTGTCCAAAGTGAGAGTGGTTTCTAACTAGCTGTTTTTGTTTGGCCGAGGTATCCATGTATTTTTCACTTATGTTCACATTGGTATGGCCTATCAGTATTTTCCACCAAAACTCCCACTAAACATCATACTATGGTGACATGCTAAATTATGCTAATTTTCGGGATGCCGTCAGCTGTGTTTTGCTGTAGAAGGGGAAAAACAAACACTGTTGTTGCAAACATGTTTACATCGACTTTCAGTTGTTAAATTCAGTGCAAGACACAAGGGAGGCTGCAGCTTGTTTAATATTTTTCCATCCATCCATTTTCAGTAACTGGTTATCCAGTTATAGCTCTGGCAATCTGGAGTCTATCCCAGGAAGGGCACTGGGCGAGGTACATCCTGGACACATCAGGCCGCAGGTCACCCTACAATTTTACACTAAATATTTAACTGAAGCAACTTTGGAACAACCAACAACATAACAGTTACAATTCCAGACACTTACCTATGGTGTGTTTTAGTACATGTCAACAGCTATCTTTAACCATTGTTGGGTTGATGTACCTGGCCACTTGGGAAATACCACTCAAATGACACTGGGGCGGCATGCAGGGCTTCACCCACCAAATTTCCATCTGGGGCATCAAAGTCACAACACAGCTTATACAGGGAATGTTAAAGGTTCTCGGAACAAGGGACCCACAGCTGTGACACAAGCTATCCGGCTCCCAAAATTTCAGACATCCAGAAACGTCCCCTCAGAAGGCCTTACTACCAGTTTACAGGTCTTCCTTATGTTAAATGCAAAGATGTGGTGGAAAACAATGTCATCCAAGTGAAAATGCAGTAAAATCCAATGCCGAATGCACAAGTTTTCCCCTTTCTGACATGGAACAACTCAAGCCAATAAATAAAAATAGATGTGGAAGCCTGGCCATGATTGGCCGGGGGCTCCACTGTCCAGAGCTGTAGTCCCAGTCCTGTTTGCAGTTCTTCAGCGTGGCGCTGCCAAAGATTCCTGGAGCCTTTAAGTACAGCGGTTTGTGTGTTAACCTGCATGCTAACAGTGTAGATTCAGCCAGTGCAAAAAAAAATAAAACAATTCTTTGTATTTCAAAACACATTTTGAGTCAGCTTTGACTTCCTCTGTTGCATATGGAGGTATATTTCTGTCTTTCTTGAGGAAATTTATGCTCCTTTAGCAGAAGCGAAGGGATGATACATCTTCTTCTCCCACCTGCTTTCCTCCTGCAGCCTTAAGCACAAAAAAGCCCCAGGCTGTAGTGGTAGTATATTTCTTATCACCATCATGCTCATAAACAGGCTGTAAGGGTCACAGAGTCGGGCTGAAGCTTCTTTTGTGAGGGTGGAAGCAAGAGCCTCTGGGAATCAGCCTGATCTTGGGGCAGCTGAAACAGCGGCACCTGACTCCCACCCCGCCGGTCAGAGTGCGCCGCGTCACGTGATCCTCCTGCCACAGACAGCTTTAGACGGATCTCATGAGACCAGGCAATCAGAGTCACCTACACCGTGGCACAAACAGATTGGCCAATTATCACCCGCTAACCCTTTCAATCCGCAAGACTGCAAATGCCAATTAGGGCCCAAATGGCTCACTGCTTCAAGCCAGCTGGATTTGACTGCCCAAGGTGAAATGTGAAACGTCTTCATTGACCGCCAACGGCTCGCACGTGTGCACAACACTGTTGAACCAAGGCCGAACCGATACGAGCCAGAGGTGAACGACAAGACAGACACGCAGTTTGGGTCACTTCCAGTGAACAATAAATTAAGAGAGGTTTGCCGACTGTAGCCAGCCTCATAAACTCATGCAATAGGAAACCAGTTAGATAACCAGTCTGACCTCTAAACTCCAGTCAAAGCCAGCACCCCCTCACTGGAAGGCGAGAAAGAGGAAGTCAAACATTTTTACCTCACAGCAGAGGTGCCCAAAAGCCCCCATCTAAGGACAGTTCTCATAATTTGAAAAACAATGACAGATTCCATTTCTCTATGAATAATACTACTTTTACCATTAGTTATTTAACATTCCTAACCTTTTTTTGTGGTTAAATTTACATTTCACAGTATAACCTCACTCCATGTGCAACATGTCACCTTTATGCTGTTATAAATGTCTACCCCCTGGGTCACTCAAAGAGGGAATTAATTATATCATTCTTTGGGAGGATTCTGAGGAAACGTATCCAAGTCTGAGAAAAAATAACTATTTGTTACAGTCCACTCGGCCAAACAAAGACACGATTGAATTACATTAGTGAGTGATTCTCATGCCTATATATGTCTTGCTCTACCACTAGATTTGTGAGATTCCCAGTATGGTCCTCGAACAAGCAAGTTCAACCATATAACACATAACACTTTCCGACTATATCGATGACCATTATTAAAACTGGTCACGTCTAACATTTCACACTGACGCCTGCCGACATATTACATAAAACAGAAAAACTTCACAGCACATCATTTACACTGACAATACAATTACATTATAAAATTAATCAGTAACCCACGAGACAGCGCTACCGAAGCATCTACTCTTGCTTACATCATATACATACAGTACATTTATAGTTTCCCTTATCTGTAAATCGCACCAGATTAACAAATAAATCTATACAACTGAAACCATAGTAACGTTGTTCATAATAAAACGCAGCCATTTATCATTATAATTAACAAGTAAAAAATAGCTCGCATTCATGGAAATAAATCTCGGGATGCCGCCATTGAAAATAAGGGATAGATTACTGATGACAGGTGACTTATTGTTATTATTTTTCTCTCATTTTCGTTTATGGGCCACTGAGGTGCTCGGTGATCCGCACAGGCCCCGTCGCTCCGGGGCAGCCATGTTTGCACTCCGGGCATTCCGGCAGCTCTGCGGCCTAGTCGGCGCCGACCGCGGCACTCCGCTCCCGGGTGGGTGGATGAGGGATTAAGGCCCGGGGTGGAGGCGGGAGCGCGGCGCGCGGCGTGCGGCTCGCGATGTGGCGTAACGTCGCGAGGGTGGAGGCGACGCGGACACCGCGCGGGCGGCGCGCGGATGGCGCGGGTGCGGAGCGCGCGGGGCGAAGCTGCGCCCGCCGCAACGCCGCGTGGGCTTTAAAATCAGACCGGATTAGCGGCGCTCGCCTGGTCACCGCTCCCACGGCCGGGCAACGAGCGAACAAAACACGCGAACAAGACCAAAGATTTCGGCTAACAGGCGTGTAGTCAAAAATAAAGCCGCCACCCACGCCTGCTCCGCAACCACCATGCAAATAAAGCAGTGATACAGGCGCATATTTCTTAATCGGGCTACAAAATGTATTTCTGACATGGCATTCATGTGTGCCGACGTTTCCGGGGAAAGAGTGTTCGTATCCAAGCAATTGTGTCATTTGCAAAATGTTTTATTCGGCCGAGAATATGCGTGCCTTTCCTTTCGCCTTTTCACGTTAACTTTATTTGCATTGCAATTGTTTTCAAATACTTGGTTACAAATCACGGATAGTAACCCCGTATTCTAATTGCTATATGCTCTATTCTGCAAGCCAGCATTTCCGCTGGCGTTGTATCTTGTCAATTTACCTGTCAAGGATTTTAACGAAAATACTATTACACAAATATGTATTTGTCGTGATTCGCTTTCAAAACTTGAGTGCCCAAGCGAACAAGTGGCAAGGTTGCTACCAGGATACACAACATACAAACATAATAACAAAATACACGGCACGATGTAAAATCATTACGTGCAGCTAAACTATTCGTATCGTATTTTGCATTAATACTGTGCTCAAAAACAGCAATCGGTTGCTTTTGTGCATACTGATTCGCCGAATCGCAACGACAATCATTTAATCTATCACAGGCTTATAGCGAAATTGTGAATGCACAGACAGGTGCCAATCGGGCTTTTTACACAATTAGTTTCGGCTAATTAAAGCAGGGCGATGTGACCTCAACGCAGTCCTTGTTTAAAATGCCACGGGGCTTATTCAGTAATAATCGTAAATGAAAGGAAAATATTGTTAAGCGCAGACGATCGAGAGGCTGCCAGCAGTACAAGCACTGAACAACAAAAAAAAAACAGGAGGAAGAATCCAGTTCAGGGACTTACCCGAAATCCTGGTCCATAGATTTAAAGAAAAATTTATAGCTGTTGACCGGGCGATTGTTGAGGACATTTTTAAAATCCGCTAAAGTCACTTTCTCCGGAGGAACTGTCAGTTTCACTAAATAAGGAGTCTCCTCCTCGTCGATATGATAAATTATTTTAGTCTCCGCCATGAGATTGTGGCTAGGACAATCATTGAAATAGGAAAAGGAAAAAGGGCTGTGGCGATTCAATACAAATTTAAGCTAGTTTGCCAACTAGTCAAATATAAATTACAACGGAAGCGATATATAGCGTTAATAAATAAACATTACGACGTATTTCACGCCAAAAATGTCCTTGTCTTTGACGGCATAGGCAGAAAAGCAGACATAATCGAGACCTGGGTGTCTTATGCGGCTCCAATGTGTCTCAGTACGGTAGCACAGTGTAGTAAAACAGGAAGGGACGATTCACATCCTTACAAGACCGATCTTGGAATATTATTCGTTTTCCAGTTATTTTCCTACCCAACACTGCCATCTAGTGGTCAGAATACACTTATACCCGTTGCCGTACATTTCAACAATGTGACATTAGATATTTTTTGCAGTCCCAATAACTAGAAAAAAAAACACGTCGTTAATTTTTTTCTAAGCCTTTTAACGTCCATAATCAGTTTGAATGCATTTTCGTATATTTCTGTGTAATTTTAAAAATGTAAAATTCAATTGCGTTATCCTGACAGCAGAGGGCAGTCTGTTAATGCAAATAATTTTTTACTATTAAATTTTCCCAGGATGAAGCGGTATCATCGCGGACGGCGTGTCACAGATTTTACTGTTTATTTGTGGAAATGTTTATAAAACTGAGTATTTAAGCATCAAGTTCCTTATCCCTATACGTATAAATAAACGTTACCAGTCATTAATTTTATTTGATTTATATAGCCTGTTTTGTAAACAATATGATTATTTATGTACTATTATTTTTGTTGTTGTTGTTGTTGTTGTTGTTGAAAGGGGAAAAAGTGTTTTCTGCAACTTAGCCTTCTCCCTGGTGCCATTAAGTGGATGCTGGACGGTCTCGCCGGTGACGCACTCCTTCACTTCCCGTCAGCTCAGCTCTGGTTGCGACTGAAATATTTTTTCCTTTCTTTCGGCATATTCTATTGCCACGGCCACATATTGGACAGTTGAGTTCAAGCGGTGCATTTTTAGCTTGTCTGTATGAAGACACAGCATACAGGACCGAAAATCCGTGTTCTTTGTTTTCTCTCTTCCTCTCCTAGTCCGCCTCCAGCCGACATTTCCCTCGCACATTCTGCGACCGCTCCGCCAGACTTGGCAGCTTTAGACCCTACTTATAACATTAAAGAAATATGCGTCTGGTATTGTGATTTGAAATACAACACCAAGAAGACAGGCGCTCCGAAATCTCTAAGAAATGGGGTGTGTTTAAGTGAGATTAAAAATGCTTTTATAGTCCATTTTAGATGGACATAACATTTTCATTACTTTAAAAACATTACATCCCGCTTCAGGCTTATAACGTATGTTAAATGAATTCCATGGTAAATAAGGTGTAAAGCGTATATTTAAAAAAAATAATTTAGCCATATTTGTCCAGTCTTCCAATTTCAGACTACATCTAGGCTACTTTACATTATACAGCTAACATTCACATCCGAACCTACAAAAAACAGACAAACCCAGCGGACCAAATATTAAGCAGTGCAGCTGTCTGTATTTTGCAGTCCGCACCCTGAAAAATGTCCACACACAATAACATTCAGAACTCAACAGTCACTGTACAAAGTCGATCGTTACTTTGTGTTAAGAGACTATGAGGCTGATCTCGATTTGCAGAACCAGATAACATTTCTTCTGGAATTTACGTTGGGGCATAGACTAAATACTCCCAATGATTGAATATTAAAGTACAAATAAATAATTATCAGCGATACGTGAGGATACTAAGATTGGATTCGTAGCGTAATCTGCATGTTGTGAAGACGTGGCGGCACCATCCTGATTTAATAACCTTTGTCTTATCTCTCTCTGAACTTTTATTGACTAACCGTGTTCTAATTTGCTAATTTCAGTTCATTTATGTTGTTACCCTGCTGAACAAAAATCCAGCCTGACAGACTTAAGATGTTTAAGCTGATTGACCGATTTATGATAGTTGACCATCTTAGAGTATGTTTTTGCGTGATGATTTGATAGTTTAGCTGGTCATACCAGCTTACGATGGTCATTCTAGCTGGTTTAGCTGGTCACACCAGCATGATCAATTGGTGCCTGACCCAGCTAAACCATCAAAGAGCTGCAATCACTGGGATATGACCATCTAAGGCCCTCTTATACCAGCTAAAACCAGTTACCACCATAAAATGGATTATAGCTGTTCTTTTCAGAAGGTTCCAGTCTCTGCTTTTGTTTATTACAGCAATTTTAAATGTACTGACTGCAAGATAAAGGCATGGCAGTTTCTCCATTTATTTAATTATAATGATCATTCCACAGAGTGATTACAAGCAGGTGCAGTACAATTCGATTGTCTTAAGTCCAAGAAGTTAAACTGTATGCCTACTAGGGTCAACTCTAAACTATGCTATCCCTGCTGTTGGTTCAGCTTCTTAGCTAAACAAGAAGTTCAAAAAAACTCATGCACATTTTTATAAAACAGCAATAAAATAATTCAAAGGCAATGTGGGATTTAATACTGTACTACAGTGTTAAGTCTCAGACACAAATATTAAGCAAATATATTTATTTAATTTACATACATTTGGCCAGTAAAAAAAATCAGTGAAAAGCTCCAAGCCAGAATGTTATATGCATAAACTGGCCTTCTATTACTCTATAATTGTGGATAGATTCTTCAAGAGTATCCTACAAAGACCTAAAGCATACATTACCAAACAACCAACATACTTAACTACGTAGCAATGGTAGAACTATTGAGTCAAAAGAAAAGCAGTTCGGAATAGACCTGTTAAGTCTGTGAAATAGTAGTGGGAAACAGCTGGTCCAATGGGCTTAATCACCGGAAGCAGCAGATTGACACGAGTCCGGTGTTCTCTATGCCTCACTCCAGCTCTGTCTTCTCACTGGTGTCAATTTATTTACTTATTTTTTGAAAATCAGCTCAGTCTGCATCTATCCTGGGCCCGCCAGCAATAGAGTGATGCATGTTAATTCCACATCCTTCGTTCCATCTCTGTGGAGCAGAAGGACACAAAAAGAGGGACGGAGACACACGTTTATTTTTCTAACACTGATATATTTCCACCCTCCACCCCCGTAGCCTCCTACATGATGCTGGCTTTTGTTACCTGTGTCCAAGTCGATAACTTTCGGAGAAGGGAGTTTCGACACGTCCACACTTTCCTTCCAGATGTTGTTTTTGTAGTCTAGGACAGGGGGGGAATACATAGTTGTGTTCTCCCCTGAATGACCACGGCCACAGTGAATATACAAACAATGTTCTTTCTCCTGCTGAGATTTCATCCAAGTTAAATCACACTTGTCCTAAGTGACTTATAGTTCCTCTTCTACAGTTTTTTATCAATGGAACAATTTCAATTAAGAACCTTAAGCACGTCACCTGGCAACATTACCTGGCCTGTCGTGTGCCTGGTTGCACATCTTCAACTCCACGCTGCCCATCCCTGCATCACCAGTGGGTGTGTTGCCCCTGCGTGACCGAGCAGAACATAACGTCTGAAACACACTGACTTCATAACACCACACAGACAATCTGACTATGAATCATGCCCATTAATAATGTTATGTTTTGGCTGTCACACGATGATGCAGAGGACTGTAAACACAGGCAAAAATGTTTGTAGGCACTTTTATATGGTCTTGTGCTGCATAAAGGGACACATCCTCACCGTTCAGTCCTGCGTAGGTGATAGTCCAACCCTGGAACAACAAAGATACTTAAAATTATAGGTGTGGAAATTCAAGTCACATCTGAGGTCATATGGCTATAAGGTAAAAAAAAAAAACAGAGGTCACATGACACTGGAATGGCAGGAGGACTCTCTATACCTCGCTTTCTGAACTGGCAGGTCAGCAACACAATGAAGATCACGACGATGACGATGACGATGAGGAGGATGGTCAGGATGTACAGGTAACTTCCGTGCTTGGATATGATGACATTCACCACGGGTGCGTCTACAGCACTGGTGCCTGTTTGAAACAAAGATAACTTTGGGATACGCTCCTAATTATTCAAAAGGAAAGCCTTCAAGATGACCACTGCACCCTAAATCAACCTGTTAGAACTTTATGGTGCTGAAGTATAATGTGATAGATCTCGCAAATGAATGCAGTTCATAAAATTTAGCAGTTCAGATTTGACAGTGAAACGTCAAAACAACTAAGGGAGGTTTATAAGCACCACAATGCTGCTCAAGATGGATAAACGTGTCACGTCTCTGGACAATAACGCTGGACGAGGGCGCCAGCTGCATGGAAAAACATCAGCTGCTATGTTCTGCTGACTCTGAGAAGCTCTGCTCTTTACGGTTTCCTGTATTTTGGTTTAAAGTCCAAACCCACGTACGCGTTGGGGGGGTGGGGTTAGTGGTGAGGAGGTGTGGGGGGTA
>JAODLD010000113.1:2019504-2066561 GCA_026781065.1 Mormyrops boulengeri
TCCCATGTTTGTGTGCCTTTTGCCTGTCCTTCCCATGTTTGTGTGCCTTTTGCCTGTCCTTCCCATGTTTGTGTGCCGTTTGCCTGTCCTTCCCATGTTTGTGTGTCGTTTGCCTGTTCTTCCCATGTTTGTGTGCCGTTTGCCTGTCCTTCCCATATTTGTGTGGGTTTCCTCTGGTTTCCCACACGGCCTACAAACATGTGGTTTACATGTGGTAGCGTCTTGCCTCAGGTCCACTTGCCTGGTGCCTTTTACTTCAGAGGATGTGCTTCAGTCTTGCCTTAGATAATTAATTCTTAAAGACAGAGAGACTTTCCACCCCACCCCCCATTTTAATGAGTTCTACCACTAAAACCCCCGTTTTGTGCTTTGCCACAGTCTAACTAAACACCAGCGCAGATCCAGTGGTTCAGCATCCTCTCGGAAGGTGGCCTGTAAGACTTGCCTACCATGCACAACTTTAATCATAAACACATTGTCATAAAAAAATCCAGGAGAAAACACAATAATTCTAACATCCCCTTAATGAGGGAAAAAAGGGAGCAAGACCAGGCCAGAGGCTTTGAGTCACGTTATGACATTCTCATTACTCAGAGGACGCAATCGCCACAATTCAAGGCTACTTATTTTCAATTAGAAAACAAACTTGTCATGCAGGGCTTCGTAATTGGCGAGAGAGAGAGAGTGGAAACAACTGGTCATGCTGTTGTGACCAAATATTATCTGTTTCAATGATTGTACATCAGGCAGCACGGTTCAAGAGTGCAATACTGCATTTCAAAGTCCTAGCGATTAATTCGGGGTGTATATATAGCATTTGTTGTTTCTATTTTGTTTTTGAAAACACAGATTTATGTGTTACATGTGTAGCCTTTAGGAATACTACTGGTGTGGGTTCACAAACTTCCAAGCTCTACCTGCCACTTCCTCGGAGATTATATTTTCATTGTGATATATGAGGACGATAATGGCTGAATGCTTATATAAAAACAGATCCCCATCCATACAGACCCAAGCCGTTTACATTTCTTTAATCAGTTCCCATTAAAAGAGACACAGCTATCAGAAACAGTAAACATATTTTCTCCATCATAATTTCTGGGAAGTCTTGGGAAAATCTGAAGCATTCGTAGTTTCACTTTTTTAAACACAATTTACTGAAGAAGTGCTCTGAAATTCAACCATAATTGCGAAAGTAAAATGATTAAGAACTTACCGTGACAAATCACTATTTTCAGTTTGGTTGCCTTCATACTGAGTGTTTTTGTTGATTAAGACAATCTTGGAAATCTTGATGTTTAGTTGGGTATTTTGACGACGTTTCTAAACGTGTATTCTCTAGAGTTTCATTAAAGGATGTTTGTAGCTGTCGATCCCCAAAAAAGAAATGAAACTTTCAGTATAACTGGGAGCAAGATTCGATTTATGGTAACTTTTTAGAAACTTAATTTTTGCTTTCCTCCATCTTCCTTGTTGCAACTCGGTTAATATTATCTGAGAACATTTCTAAGCTGTGCGTATTTCAGAATCCCCAAAATCTCAAAACATATAAACTATAAAACCAACGTAAACCAGAAGGAGAAAAGGCAAAAACAAAACTCTCAGACGCAACGCTATAAAGACACCGCTTAAAAGGTATAAAATCAGCGCACACACGAATGCCCCAACAAAGTGGGCAATGTTGACGGGCTGAGGTAGCTCTTATGATCCTCCCTCCGTTCCTCTCCGTCTCTGCTTGTGTATGGTAATAATTTTCTGAAGAATGCATGACACTGCCTTATTCCACAAAGTCTTAACCCACAAGCTCATGCAGCTCAGCAAAACCCCTCCTCTCGCCGACCTGGCCCGCTGATTTTCTCAGGTTTTCTTTTACTTCTTCCCGATTCACCTTTATTTTAATAGGATGACCCGTTACGGTTTTCGAATAAACGTCCGGATTAGGAGCAATAACTGATTATAGAATACAGTACTTTTATTTTCCACATCCTGAGGCAAAGATGCGCACCCCATGCGTAAAATCATGATCACAGCCACTAAAAAAAGTTTATCCTAACAATCAACTGTCCGTGGAAAACCTGGATTTCTCCTTAGCATAAAATAGCGAATAAAACTTGAAATGCGACCGACCTCATTTTTTAACACGCGTAGAAAAAGGGTGCTGTATATGAGTCTATTATGTGCTCTCTGTGGATAGTTTTATCTTTGAATGCCGTTTATATGTGCCATTATCAATACAGAACTAATTAATTTAAAGGGATGTTAATTACTTGTGCATGAAATCTGAATTTATGAAAGCGCTCTCCAGTGCTGAACATATGCCAGATGACTAAGGTGGGCATGTGTGGTGTGGACACAATGGCACAAAACAATCGGCTGTCGGCGCTGTCTGGAAACCCCCAAGAAAAAAATCTTTGCGATTGCACTGAGTTAAAAAATGGGCCAGGAATCATAAATTATAGGGTCGCCACATCTTAAAAGTGCAATTCGTAAGCAATAATCCTTGGAAATCTTTTTAAACGATTAATAAATGCAGAAATAATTCTAGCATGAACGAATACCGTGTAACAGAAGATGAGACTGGTGAAACAGCGGTTTTTGCAACAAAAAATACTGCAAAAACAGACAGGAAAAACGAAGAGAAAAACGTGGAGCTCGATTCAGTCTATTTGCTTAATGCTTAATGCAGACGTAATGAAAAGGTTCTGAAAAGTCACGTTTTAAAACACAAAGCTAAAATAGCTAAACTTTGCTGCCACCTGCCGATTCCCAGAGGACATTAATGACCTTTGCGAATACAAGACAGTAACTGGGATGGCTTATAGGACGGTGGCGACTCATTATAAACTTCCCTAGTTACCCCCGCGAGACGGTAGCCCTGTACACCATGGTCTGATAATGATCAAATTAATGCCAAACCATTATTAGCATGTGGCTCAGCAGGCTAAGGCTCTGCCTGTGATCAGAAGGTTGCTGGTTTGGCAGAATAGTCACATGCCCGTACCCCCCAAAGCGAGGCCCTTAACCCCCCAGCTCCATGGGGGCCGCTGCAGGTGGCTGCCCTTCACTCCTAAGCTTGTTCTCACCAGTGTGTGTCATGGAGAGCAAGATGGGGTAGGTGAGAAGAGAATTTCCCCACGGGGGGTCAATATAGTGTCATTATTATAAATCAGACACTTGAACTGTGCTAAGTGGATCTAGGAAATTATCTTTAAAAAGAAAATATCAGTTACAAGAGAGCAATGCCGATTTAGAGTCAAGAAGAGACAAACAGACAGGCCATTTAATGAACGACTGGTTTTTGAAACGATAACCAAATAAGTCAATGAACATCCATAACAGCCTGAATGTAGAATCTCCTAGTGTCTCCTTGCCCAACGTTTCATTCATCTGCACATTTCAGTCCAAATCACGATCACAATCCAGATGCAGACCGAGTAACTGTGTGCTAGCATGAAGAATGCTTATTATGGAACTGTGTGAACATGAGGCACACAGAAGCTAAGTTTTGCCGCCACGCCGGTGTCGGTCCGTCCCATATTGTTTGAGGAAGATCTTGGGCGTGTGCCACCCCTTGGGGGGTCTTCTTAGGCCGGCCCCCTTCAAGATTCTCCTCAGGTCCCTCTCAAAGCGCTTCTACGATTTAAAAGAGTTAAAAATCTTTGTTAGATTCAAAGGAAAAAAAACGAAAAAATAATAATCAATAAAGAAATCTGCTCAGTGGATTTGTGGAGATTCTCATGTTCTTTCCATGTCGCTAAAAAACATGTAGCTGAGCTAACTGGTGTTTCTAACTTGCCAGAAGAGTATGACTGTGGTGAGTATACATGCCCTGACCATGTTCTGTATTGTTTCAGATCTTTAGCATAAAAAGATTAAAGACATGTTAAGAAGCCACTCAGTTGTGATTAATATAATGTAAACTGGCACACGCAGGTCTTCACTTAGTAAACGCTCAATCTGACTTAGAAGCATGTGCATTTCCTCCTCTTATTCCCATTCTTCTCTATTCTTGCACAGCACCGGTTAAGCCCCTCCCCCCTCATTAGCACCACCAATGGCTGACCTGTTTCCTCCGCCGCCTTCCCAGCCGCACTTTCCGAATGCGAAACCTCGTGCGCTTCAGCAGCTTCTTGTACTTGTGCCTGTTTATCTTCCTGCGGCGAATCTCCAGCACGTTCTTGCAGTTCAGAACACCTGAACCCCCATCTTCAGGCAATACTGGGTTCAAGACCGGGGGCAGCACCGTTTGAAGGATCTCCTCCTCCCCCCTCGAGGGCAAGGGGCTGGCCTCCAGTAGGGGTGGGAGGGAGTAGCGAAGGGAGAGCCAGCTCTCCAGAGGGGACAAAGACAGCATTCGGGGAACGAGGGCCTCCTCCAGCTCTGGCTCAAGGGATGTCCAGCGCTGGGGGGGCTGCATGTTGCCTGTGGGCCCAGTGCCATAACGTCTTAGCCTGCCACATGTGATGGCCAAGTCAGGGGAGGAGATTAGCCTCACTGCACTGCATGCAGACTGTCCTGCAGAGGGCACCACACCTGTGCCAATGCCCTTATTTGACAACCTGCATAAAACATATAATGGAGAGATTCTTCTAAACATATTTGCTCTACTGTAATCCTTGCAATGTCATTCCTGGATTCCTAAAAGAAAGAAAAAAGCAATATTAGTAATTAAAAATCAGACAAACACATTGTCCTGACCTAGTGAGGAGCACCTATGTAGTAAACCCATTCATCTTAATAATTAAATATTCAATCTAGGGTCTGGAGTGAGTCTGAAGCTTATTCTAGAAAGCATACAGTACTTCTCCTCTGGGAAGGGATCGGACGGCATGGGACCAAAAATTTTCACGATACATTCACAGAGTACAGGTTCAACTTCAGTCTTTCAGACACTCGTGAACATGGTCAGAAAACACAACATTAGAGGTAGGAGGTCGCTAAACGTAATCATTGAAGCACGAGTACACATTTAAAAATACCGAAATATTGATTTCGATATAAGCTGATGAACAGAACTGCTAACTGTTCCTCATGCATCATGCGATATACAACAAATAAAAACATGTAAGAATCGTCGTTATCTAACTTTTCAACAGCCAAATTAGCAACTAATACGAAAAAGTAACAGTAACCTAACAGCGGCGATTCAGTATCATACAAAATATAGCAATAGTTCTAAGCAATAAAAACATCGGTTGCTGTGTTTTTAAAAAATAACCTAATATATAAATGCTTTAAAATATCGCATAATATAAAATATAACTTACCTAACTAGCTATCTATTGCGATGTCAATGTGACACCGGTGTGCCGCTGATTCCTGTCCCGGATGGAAACTTGTCGGCTTCCTGTTCTTCTGCACATCATATAAATTCCGGGTAGAAACACAGGCTGTTTGCTTGCAGTACCATGGCAACACCATTGACGATTAGTATATCTTACAACAATTTTAATAATAAAATTAATACACTAAAATTAATCGTTTTACACGTTGAATTATTTGTTTTGTAGCTATGCAGCCGGTTAACAATGAACTTTGTTCATTGAAGGTTCTGATATCGATGTTACTCCATTCTCACAAAATGCGGGTTATGGTCATGCCATCACGTAGGGGAGAGTTTGATATTGGGGCGGGCACTTCATTTATACACAGTCGATAGATTTATGATTTTATTTGTTAGCTGATGCACAAAATTATCCAAAGCGGAAAACTCGCCCATTCGTACTGTTGGAAATTTTACTGAAAGAACTCCAGGGTTCAACTCAGTTATTTCCCCCGAGGTATAACAGCGACACAAATAGGGCGGCGGTGCGTCGGGGCGGAACGATCGCAGTTTTGAGTAGAACAACTAATATATTTTACATGAACACAAAGCCACCTGCTATAATTATAAAGCAGGAAGATGGATAACGAGCGGTTTAAGCAAACACTAAATAAACTACTTTTAAAAATACAACTTTATTACATAACCTTTAAAAGTAGCATCTGCATTTTCAAATTATAGTATTTTGTACAGTGTCTTTAAAATTTTACAAGACTAGAACTGGGGAACCCTGATGTAAGGGGTGTGTGTGGAACAGACATGTCAACACCCATGTTGCCAGATCGTGTTTGAAACAAAATCTAGACACACAATCCACAGGCTACATACAATTTCACCCCATGTGTTACCGTTTCTGTGATGAATGGATGTTGATGTTTTTCTTACAGTTAGCTGGCTGTAAGCTCATATTGGTATGCTAATTATCTATCTAGCTAGCTAGTTTTTGTTCTGCAAGGTGTGGAGAAACAAACAGCTAGCTAGATAGCAAGCTATTTGCTTATCCACCCACCCTTAGAAAAAAAACCTCCAGTGTTTAAGTTGGCAGGTATGGCGTGGAAGTCTCAAAACGGGGAATCATGTGACTCATATTGTTATGATGATTATTTCCAACTGTCCTCCATTCCTCGTCACGTGTATACAAAAAATGTGTGCTGTTTCTTTAGCACTTGGAAAGCTCTCTTCCCTGCTAGCCAAAATTTTCTTGATCCCACCCTTTTGGTCCTCTGACCAGTCCCAGCCAGAGGGAAAGTTTCTTTTCTTATTTACTTAGTGTGTGCTGTTCATTCTGTCCTTACCTTGGTTCTCCTGGAAAAGACAGTTTCACTGAATCACAATCCCACTACCTACCCAGCATTATGTTACCTGGCTCTGTTTATCTTCACAACCACGGATTACTTCACACAGCAATTTTATACATTTTTAAATAAACAGTCTTCATATGGTTGCTGTTATTTTTAGAAGTACAGCTTTGATGTAGTTTGATGCTCCCACAGTCTCCTAGATCATGGACTTTCTACTAGAAAACAGTTTTAAGGCTCCTGGACCATGTGTAGGAGCTGGTGGTGAACATCACTGAGGCACTTTAGGGAACTGTCCCACCTCCCTCCACATTCACCCTTCACGTGACGGATGTCTAGTACACCACCAACTCATGCCACCTACAAAAACTCTCCACAACTCATCTATTGTATGGTGCATCAACAATAGAGATGAGTCAAAGTGTAGGAGGCTAATGGAGGCCTTTATCTATAAAGCAAGATCAGGTCAGGTGATACCAAATGCCTAAACAGATTGGTCAGGAAAGCAAAAAGTATCACAAACTTGACCCTGGGCCCTCTGGAGACAGCCAGTGTCATAAGAGAGTATCGTAGCAAAACTGAAGTACATTGTGAACAGTTCTGACTATCTCCTCTTGGAACACCTTTAGCCATCAGCTCATTATAACGCTCCGTGCTACTGGGAATATTTTCTGCCTGGACCTGTCATGCTCTCCAGTGGCTCCTCTAGACAGGCCAGCTCTCACCCCTAAACAGAAAACACTTCTGGTCATTATTTCTACCCCATAACTTCTATTTGAAAATTAAACAATCCTTTATTTGCCATTTACGCCAGTACATTGGAATGCTTCTCTTTGTCTGCCCCATTAGACAAACATACAGGTGAGTGGAAGCTTGGAGGGAGGGTCATAGCACAGGGTCAGCCGGGGGGTGGGGATTAGGGGCCTTGCTCAAGGCATTCAACTATTCTGGTGAAGCTTGAATTGATGATCTTCCACTCCCAAGTACAGAGGATTTAGCCCACGGAGCCATTTACTTTATTTTTTTATTTATTCCTTGTGTATTTATTCCTTGTTGCACTGTGGTGTTACATGTCATCTTTTGTTCTCATTGTGTGTTGGAATATGTGCACTTCATGTCCTTTTGCTGCTGTATCTAACCAAATTTGTCTCAGTTACTCTAGTATTACTGTAATAATAACAAGAATAAATTTACTGCATATATATATATATATATTCTCTTATTTGAAAAATATGATTCTTGCCAAATAACTTATAACAAGAATATCAAGAAAAAAAACAAATACTAAAATAATCAGTCATATTTATTATTGTTTTGGCTGTATTTACAAAAAAAGAAAAGTCATTTACAATGAGACTGTCATTTAAGGGTTCATTTAAATTAAATTAACATAACAAAAGTACCATCATCTTATGTTAGCACATTGCAGTGTGAACAGATTTTTGATTGTTTATATTCTAAATAAAGTTCTGTGTAGGTCATCAGCATGGATTTGCGCACAAAGAAGCGGGAGCAAATTCCTTACAGTAGGGGGCGCCATGGCCCTATGAATAATACAACACAGACAAATGCTCTACTTAAATACCTATTTTACTGAATAAAATTAACTGAAATAAAACTGGGAGCAATCGTACTTTTACTTAAAATACATAAATATAATATAATTCATAATGATTAAAGTGTCATTTAATTTTGATTAGGTTCTCAATACGGCGTCCTTCCCAAAACAGCTGCCCCAAAAGCAATTCATTTGTAGTGTTACAATATGGAACATGATGTTTTTCGTGAAATAAGGTATGATTTTACTGAGTATACTTTTATATAGCTGTCTAAACAGAATAGCCCACTGAACGGCCATGAGTATTTTTGAAAGGACATAGCCAGAAAAAAACATACAGAGAGCCAGCATTCATGATGATGATGATGATGATGATGATGATAATTATTGTTGTTATTATTATTATTATTATAGGAAGAAGAAGAAGAGCCTGGATCATTTACTTTGTATTATTTATGTTAGTATGAGTTAGCTTTTATGAAAAACGTGTATTAAATATTTGCATTTCGTTCTTAGATGAATGCTGCTCTCTGAGGTAACCCGAAATAATAAACAGAACGTGAGCACTAACCGACGCTGGTCTTCGGGCCAGATAATGCATAGAGGTTCTGCTTCTCCGAGCAGAAGATGCCTGAAGCACTACTACACTTCTACATTCACACTGATCTCAGGGGCTCCGATCCTGGCCGTAAGGAACAAGGCTTCTTACATGACCACATGCTTTAAAGGTAAGATAGTCATTTTCATATTTATATATAACTGCACAGTGTTTAACTTCGATTATTAAATTGCAATAATTTAAAAAGGAATGAAACATTCAAAGAGGGTACCGATTAACAACACACAAGAGACAACTGTTGGTGTACAGTATTAAACTAACAACCCAAGGAACAAGACTGAGCAGACATATACAAGCCACGAAAGACCTGTAATGAATGTAATTAACTGGTGCAATTAACTGTTTAGTACGAGTTATACAAGGAACAGTGACGGGTTTAGCCAAAGGGTGCCGGGATTTGCCTGAGTGCACAAAAAGTACAGCAGGACTAAAGACAGCAGCCTATGGAGTGTAACAAATCGGTCACAAACACAGACTATATATACACCTTTAAATACACAAATAATACAAGTGCACAGTATTTTTCTTAAATATAGTTATACAGATACAACACAGTATATAGATCATAATTCTCTGTTCTTTCATTTGAATGCCATATTATTTACTGGTTTAAATTAATGAATGCTCAAGGTAACGCTCAAGGCCGGCTCAGCACACACAAATCAAGTCATTTTGTGTGTATAAAACGCAAGGCTACATCTGACTGAAAAAAATGTTGGGAAGAGAGTTTTATCAGGTGTCATTGGAGGACTCGGTGTGCGAAGCATTAGAGCCGAGATGGTCAAAGGGAGACTGCGCTGAAGCTCGCCTGTAGTACAGAGAGATGCAAGGTCGCTCTAAGAAGTTCATTCAAGGGAAACTATCATCCCCGGACAGTCGCAAAATAGTTATTTACGCGGATTTCTTGTAAAATGTTAATGTACAACTGCTGTAAGAGTTGTTTAACTTCGGCAAATTACTGCTGCACTAAACATGTAACTTCCTTCGCAAGGAGGTAGGCCTATAATTTCAGCATTGAGCAACAGTCTGCTGACTAGCTTCTTTTTCTTATGTTTTATGTGTTACGTTGGTCTCTTCCACAGCATTTCCCCCACATAATGGATTTGAGGAGAAAAGTGATGGTTTTTGGTCCATAACCACCATATCCACCATAACGTAAATTAATGCCTCATATGGAAACCGCTGATTGTTATTTACAATAAGCAGCTCGGTTAAAATAAATTCACGAAGAAACAAATATGGGCGCCTGCCCGTCGCAACTGGTGAAGGGTTATATTACTAACAAAATATGGTATTTACTGCTGACTGGGGAAAAGCAGGGGTGCAGGATAATTTATGATCAAAAGCTTCCATCTACAACGTACGATGCTGAGCTGATTTAGCAATGAGGTTGTTCTCATTTTTACAACGATTATGATGATGTTGAAAATGAAAGTGAAACAACATACTAAAATAAACACACTTTTAAAATTCATTTATGTTTAAGGGGAAAAAATGCTGTGCTGTTCTGTCCTATGTATAATTTTAGACTAACAGTATCAACGAAACTGCTGTCAGTTATGAACCATAATTATTATGCTCCCTGTTCACGGAACAGACTCAAAACGGTTACAAATATACTATACTCCGCCCTCGAATGTCTTTGTCATTAAAGTGAGTGCATGTCTAACCTCTAGACAAAGTTCTGCTTAATTACTTTTGTCTTGTACAGTTTTACATAATGCATACGGCGTTTTGGATCTGTCGGCCTCTCGCTTTTGAAGGCAAATTCACAGTGGAACCATATAAATAAATACATTTTTAAAAACTGTCCACTCTGTTTGCTAATGAGTTTCGTTGATGTTGCCTAAAGGGAGGGGGGGCAAATTGTATGAGGAACGTTTGTTACTATAAAACTTGGACAAAGGTTATAGTGCGAGGCTCCTCAGTTCCAGTTCCAGTCCTGGGGGGCCAGTCTGCAACACACTTTGCAGATTTCCCTGCTCAAATACACCTTATTCCGCTCACCAGCTGTTTGCCAGGTTTAGTATGTGAGTTTGAGGAGGGGGATCTGCTAACTGTGTTGCAGACTGGCCCTCCAGGACCAGAAATGGGGAACCCCATTATAGTGAAAGTCATGAATGAACAAACAAATGAACATGCAAGTGACTGTGACACAAAAGCGTGACATTCCTGTGGTCCCTGATTTCTGTCTCCCGCAGATCCATTTTCCATGGTCCCCCAGCTGGCCGTGGTCACGTGTGTGTGTGTGATTAGAGCGGTAGTGAAAAGGATGACGCCCGGTGCACCAGGCACTCCTCCTTCTCCTCCTCTTTCTCCTCTTCCACCTCCTTGCCGGAGGTGCTGTAAAATGGTGGGCACCTCATCTCCTGGACACGGTGCCTCCTGCGATAGTTCTGCAGAGAGACACATGGAGCGTGAGGGAAGGGATGGCGAGCCGACATACGGGAACACGCCAATGCTGAAAATAGGCTGCTCTATCCTGCCAACTGGGAGGGGGCATCAGTGGTAGCTGAAGTATTATAGATATCATTAAATATGTCCTTAACCCCACATGAAGAATGCTCAGACAAAAAGCAGCGGAGACTGACCTTTTATGGGCATCCATGATGCATCTGGGCAGGAAGGGTTAGCAGTTCTACAGAGGGGATACAATGACACACAGCAACTGGGTTACCATAGGAACCAGTTACAACTGGTAGAAAGAGAGGAAATAGAAACCAAGAGGACACATCTAGCAAGGAAAGCAGAGAGAAAACCCATGGGATACTCTCCCATCCTCACCCCTACCCTCACAGTATCAACCTCATCTTCATCTTCATCCCACCCCCCCAGCATCTCTCTACTATAAGCTCTCTAGTCGGCACTGGCTTGGGTGGCCAGCAGCATCCCGCCTACCGGTGCTGGGTTCTGTTCCTGCGGTTGCTCCAGTTTAATACGGATCTCCGTTCTGGGTGGCTCAGGAACCCTGGCAGATCCTGCAGGAACACACAGCACATTGACATGGCGGCCCTAAGCTAACGGTCCGCTTCTGTGTGATTGTTGGTCATGACCGCAATGTTTGTATTCATCCTGAATTTTACAGACTACTTTGGTGGATTCTAGTCTGAACTAAAACTGTGTGATCACCCCCCAGTTGACAAAATCTGCCAACCCCCCCCATGACCCCACAGGCAGTACAGAGCCTACAGGGAACAACCCAGGATGGGGCACCAACTCATCACAGGGCACAGTCACACACCAGTCACTCACACACACACACACACCTACAGACAATTTGGTAACCCTAATTACCCACAGCATGTTTTTGGACTGTGGAGAGAAAATTGGAGCACCTGGAGAAACCCTCACAATGACATGGGGAGAACATACAAACACACATGGTGCCATGGGCACACTCGAACCCTGGTCCCAGAGGTGTAAGGTGACAGTGCTAACCACTGCACCACAGCACCACCCAAGTTACTGACATCTACTGAGTAACTGAGTACCCCTGCCCTACACCCTGTTTTTAGGTCTATTCAGTTTTTACTATTTCATGTCATCAAGCAGTTGCTGATTAATAAAGCAGTTTACAGTTTAAGGCACTGTATAGACTGACAGGCAGGTATAATAGGTTCCCCTTTACCTGTGAGCCAGGTGAGAAGCCTCTGGTGAAACAGAATCAATAATTATTAAACGAACTTCCTGGGAGAACTGAAAACAAGGCCTGGATTTGGAATCGAGGGCCAGATTTGAAGAGCCCTGCCCTAGAACCTTCACGTCCCTAGTGGGGGCCGTCAGAACCCAGATAATGACCCTGGGAAACACCCCTCACCTGGAGAGCTGCCCCTGCTGGTGTTAAAGGGGCTGTTCACACTGTCCTCTAGCCAAGTGCTGTAGGTGAATGAATCCCGCTTGTGAGGTGTCCCTGCTGACGAGAGGCTCTCCTGCCGGAGACACACAGGGTCAGAAATGGTGACGAGATACCGCACCTGAGGGATTGACAGAAACCTGCCCCAGGGCGGGACGCGCTCCACCCACCAGGCCGGTGTCGTACTCCTCCGTGGCCTCATTCTCCTCC
This sequence comes from Mormyrops boulengeri, assembly GCA_026781065.1. Lineage (NCBI taxonomy): Eukaryota > Metazoa > Chordata > Actinopteri > Osteoglossiformes > Mormyridae > Mormyrops > Mormyrops boulengeri. The sequence goes on from JAODLD010000113.1 coordinate 2,032,366, forward strand.
ACCACGCTGGCAAAGCTGCTGGCATTGGACGAGGAGCGCGACAGGTCATTACCCTCGGGGATGGAGGGGGCCCTGCAATCCACAGCGACACAAATACTCCAGCGCACTCGCAAAGCTTACCAAAATGAGGAGTGCACATGATTGGGTCAGACGGAAAAGATGAAAATATAGGGGCGGGGCCACAAGGGCACCGGCCCAAGCTAAAAGCTGATTGGCCCCCAGAGTGCTCCATCTTCTGTCACTCAGAGACTCAAAACATATTATTGGCTAATGATAAGGCTGGCTCCTCTGTATGAGTTATGGCTTCCTTGATGCCCCTTATCTTAAAACATTCAAGAATAACTGCCAAAATACAGTACATATAAGATGATCTGTTCCAAATGACTATCCAAATTGCATTATCACTGTGGTCAATGGTGGTTCGAGTTTGTATGGCACCCTGGGTGAACCCCCCCTTTGGCATCCCCCCCCCACCTTAGGCTGCCAGAGAGGTGACCCGAGGTCAGTCCAGCCCCGCCCCCCTCCCCATCTCTTACTTCTGAGTGGCAACCTGCCTGGCTCACACACTAGAATCAGGGCGTCCACTCCAACAAGGTTAATTATAACCCACACGGTGGTTTGATCACCATCGAGAGCATCCTGATGAGCTGTATGATTGTGTGGTATGCTGCCCGCACAGCCATCGAGCATAAGGACCTGCATCGCGTGGTGAAGGCAGCCCAGTACACTGTGGGGACGCAGCCCCGAGCCCGGTCCCGGTCTATAACTGGCCGACTGAGGAAGCAGCCCAGTACACTGTGGGGACGCAGCCCCGAGCCCGGACCCGGTCTATAACTGGCCGACTGAGGAAGCAGCCCAGTACACTGTGGGGACGCAGCCCCGATCTCGGACCCGGTCTATAACTGGCCGACTGAGGAAGCAGCCCAGTACACTGTGGGGACGCAGCCCCGAGCCCGGACCCGGTCTATAACTGGCCGACTGAGGAAGCAGCCCAGTACACTGTGGGGACGCAGCCCCGAGCCCGGACCTGGTCTATAACTGGCCGACTGAGGAAGCAGGCCAGTAGCGTCACGGGGGATAAAACGCCCTGGCTGCTCCCTGATTGAACCGCTGCTGTTGGGCAAACAGGTCAGGACAATAAGATCTCATACAAAAAGACATGGGAGTGCTTCCTTCCCAAAGCTGTGGCCTCCATCACATCCTCTGTAAATATGTAAACCTGTAAAGTCAATAGTATATGACAGAATGCTGCTGGTATCTATTATCTACTTTTCTTCTAGTTATGTTGCTGCTCATACATATTTGTTCTCTTTTCCTTCCATCTCATTCTTTCTTTCCCCTCTGCTCCCCTTTAAGAGAGATGTCATGCAAAATTTCGCTGTGCTTAGTATGATAAAGGATGAAGGATTTTCTTATCTCATATCATTGACATAACGGCAAATGAGTGACAGAAACACGAGAGCAGCTGCCCATCTCGCTCACACCCAAATCGGCCAGTAGGTGGGGTAAAAGTTAAGTAAAAAAAATGCTGTCATCATTAAAGTACCCATTGGTTACATCACTAACATGACACAGTCACCAATTTGACTATTTTGACTCCCCTCACCTGTTCTTAGTCGTAGGCACCTCGGGCGAGCTCTGATCCGAAGAGTTCTCCGATTTGGGGTCCTGCGAAGCGTGGCCGCTGTCGGGTGTCTTCTGCATGCCAGGGGAGCATTCCCTCCTGGGGGTGGGGGGGGGGGCAGTGAGGTCAGCAGAGGCGGATGAGGTGGGACTTTCAGGGGTTAGGACTGCTGAACGGCTTCTGCGCATTCTCACCTTCCCTCCTGCACCTCCTGGATGTTCTCAATCCCGATGGCGCTGCTCCGGCGGGTGTTGAAGGAGGTAGATTTCTTCCTGGTCGGGCTCTTTCCAGGGATTATCAACGACTGCAGAGCAAAACCCAGAGAGATGCGGAGGCGTGACTCAGTCTGCCATGGTGTCTGTCACTATTACATTACTCTACAGTCGGATCAAATGGCAATTTAGTGATTTAGGGTACTTAATAACATTCTGTACTACACATACTTACATGCATACATGCATGCTAGGTGACAGCTGTCTGGAAAAAAGTCGGGAAACTCAGGGTCGATAGCCATACTGATCAACACTACAGAAATATCACTGAGAGCCAGTGTGACAAAACAATTATTGGAATTAACAATTATTGGAATATGACATTTAGTACTGATTTCTCTTGTGGTGTGGTAGCTTAAGATTTAAGTCGTAGTGCCCGTGAAGAAAAAATAATGCATGAAAGACAAATGATTAATCTGGAGCTTTGGGACTTCAGTGAAAAAACACGACCTAAGGTGAAAACAGCTTATCTTTTAATCCCTGTGTAACATGCTTGAAAAGCCTTTTACCTCAAAAGTTAAACCTAAACAACATAAAAACAAAGGACCAGTTCTATGCTACACTTATAGAAACTGGTCTGTGTTGTTCTTTTGTAAATCAGGATAGGAGCAGGTCAGAACATACCGGTACGGATGGTTAAGGGTTATTGCATACAGACAAATCACACAAAAGTCAACAGAAGATCAGAAATAAATTACAGGCCACAAGGACCAGAGACAAAACAATTTTACACTCAAGAGGAACTATTTCTTTACTAAATCTGTTAAAAAAGTGATTCTTCATTAAGTATGATGAGTGGACCGAAAAGGGGCTATTTCTGAGCTGCCTTCGTCTTTCTCGTCAGTCTGCAGATGATTGGGCTATTTTCGTAACATAAGGCTAAAGAAAGCGCGGCCATTAGTCATTCACAGCTGCGGCACTCTGTTTTAGGCCACAGACTAATTTGTCTCGTTAATACGCTGCATTGTAACTTTAATGAGATACAAAGGGCCATTTTCCCAAATCGAAACGGAGAGTAAGGTGATCATCCTGGCATTTCTGGTCGGCACGAGCATGAATGTGAATGAGACGAACATGGGGCACTCAAGGAGTTGGGCGACAATTTTGGGGGGTGTTCAGATTATTGTGGCACTTATTTACCGACAACCTCCCCCCCCCCACTGCCATTACTGTACAATAATAGCGCCTAAATGTCACCTCAGATAAACAGAAGGACTCCTTGGTGTTGAGTGCTGGAGATTCCCACAATGAACCTCAATATGCTACCACTGGGAACCGTGCCGATCAATCCATTAGATGACTTAAGCCCAGCTTAAAGATGCCCCGGTGTTCTTGGTTGATCAATTGAATGCAGACACTGTTACTGACCTATGATCATGGGGGAAGTCAGGGAGAGAATGGGAGTTCCAGTGAGCACCACTATGGCGATGAGGAAGTAGCTGAATTTACAGTGGCCAGAGAAGTGACTGAGTTACCATTTTCTTTCCTGGAAGGTCTCCGTCCTGTCCTGCCTCATCCATGTCTCATGATCAATTCATACTTCACTTTTCCGCGTGTGCTTTTAGGCTGGGGACAGGCGCTGCGTGGCAGCTTGTAGTCAGACTACATTTAGCTGTGGATGCAGATGGTCGCGGTCTCTGCATGTGTACAGCAGTGATATTCCACCAGACCAGCAGAGGACAGGTGTATTACAACAAACACAAATACAACCAGGATGGTGAAACGGGTAAACCTTTACTAACAGTTTAAAACATATTAGTCAAGGCTTGAGCGGTATTACGGTAATAAGGCATACTGTGGTATTTTGAAGTCCTTATAACAAACTTAGCTGCCGGAAATAGTGCTGCTTTTTGAAATACCGTATACCCCGGTATAATGTCTGGACAGTATGAAAAAGTAGATGTGTGGGTACCTGCGACCCTCCTCATACAGCTACTCACCATAACTACTACAACTATTCTTCCTCTACTCTTTAGTCGTTGATCGCTTATCTGTGAAAGTCAGCGCTGCCACCTACTGGAAATACCTAATCAATTATCTTGCACATGTGCGGTCGATGTGCACGGACGCACATGATTTATACTAGACATAATAATCTGGGCTACATGCACAACAACCGCAGCCGTCCACAACCAACCCCTGATAATGAAATTAACGGCACGTCCCCGTGTCGGCAACCGAATGCGCTCGTAGAAAAGTGAAGTATGAATTGGCCTTTAGGTGCTAAATAGCAAGGCAATTTCACTTTATCTCAGACAGGGGGCGTCGGTGGTCAAACCTGCCTACAGCACTACATGGGCATCAACTGGGACTTCCTGGAAAGATTCTACGGCTCTTAGGGCCGTCCAGCCACACACAGAGACACAGGACAAAGGACGCAAAGCAAAGAAGCAGCGAGAGCTACACACGAAGCTCTTCTATGGTTCCTATTACTATACCACACCCCCCATATCTGCTGGGACTTTTTCCCGGGACGAGCAACAAATGAATCACGAGAGAGGGAGAGAAAAACAGGTGGGAGTGAGGAGTGTGAGCAAGAGTGATAGATAAAGCGAAAAGATAAAACTACACTGAGATTTCATGGTATCAGGTCGTGATAAAACACACAAGGCAAGAATGAGTAAACAAAGGAGGAATGGAGATGAGAGACTGGGGGAGGGTCAGTGTGCACATGGCCGGTGAGATGGGGGGGCAGAGACAGGGGGAGGGGGAGGCCCGGGCAGAAAACGAGGGGTCAGGACCACAACCCAGAAAGCTGGCCCTGTGTAGAGGGGAAGATAACGGCAGCACAGAACACATGACACAGGGTTAAAGGTCACAGCAGTGAACGGGTACATGTTAACAACAGTGCCCTCTACAGGAACCATCCGCAAAACACATAACATAATGTGAAATCTTTCCGTTTTTTTAAAAACATACTGTGGATGTGGCAATGCAGATGAGTTACACTCCGGACCAGTTAAAAAGCTTATTCATGGTTCTTATTCATGAACAGACCCCCTGATCCAATCCCACCCATCCTGTGTGTGTCAATATAGTGATGGGCGGTACAGTGGTTCATCTGATATATCAGTTTCTATTTTCCATGCTGGATGATTTTTTCATATGCTGCTGTACCAAAGCACAGCTGAAACAGCTGTAACACTTCAATAGGCAGCAAATTATATAATATTGTTTGCTGCTAGAAGCGCAATGAATCACTGTGCAGAGCATATTCGGAGGGGAGCCCTGTTCATTTTGCTTACTAACAGTCATAACTTAACACAATTCTCCATATGTGACCGTTCAGCATTACAGTATTCATGACTACTGTTTCAGTCAGTGTTTGAAAATTTGGATTATATGTAATGTAATTAGGTCTGCAATTAAAATCATATCGGTGAAGCGAAATCCCCAATATCAATTTATAGCGGAAATTATGAAAATTATGCCAGTTAAGCAAACATTTTGTTACCAAGTGAAATGTGCAGTAAGAATCAATAAAACATGTCACTACAGAGTTAAATTTATGGTTATAATTAATAAAACATGTCACTACAGAGTTAAATTTATCGTTATAATGAATAAAACATGTCGCTATCAAGCTGAATATACATTAATAATCTAATAAAACATGTCAGTTACACTGTCAAGCTAAATGGGAATTATTTTTTACAGTAATAAAACACAGCTTTTTAAAAACACTTGCACACAAATTTTATTGATGTAAATGCTTAGTTGCCCAGAAAAAATTGCTAAATACCATGAAACTGACAGAATCTTAAAAAATAACATGAAACTAATTTTTGGTCATAGCAGCCAGTGCTGTGTCACTGTGAGCCAACGTCAGCGTGGGCAGGCTTTTCCACACCCTCCATCACCGCCGGCTAAACGTCTATCAATAAAGTAAACCTCCAGCACAGTTTAAGCCGTTTTGCCTAAGAACTTTGTTACACCCAGCTCACAGGTCATACCATAGTCACGCACAGTAAACATACATAAACACTTATATGCAGCATCATGTAACTTTGTGCAAAACAAAAGATCACAGCTTAAAACATATAGTACAAAAAACCTGTGCATTGGGGCATAATGCAAAACGCTATTTCTCTCTAACCCTAAATCAGGTTTGCCACCCTTGGTGACCTGCTGGCTGTTCCCAGTTTGTGCCTGGACCGGTTCTGGCCTCTGGGTCATGCTGGCCATAAGCAGAGGCCAGTCTGAAAGAGAACTAACCAAGAGCTCCTGCTTCCAGTCCATCCGACCTCGGCGAGACTTACCTGGGCCGCGCACCCTTACGGTGGGTCCAGGCCTGTGGCTTTGGCCTGCAGACGGGGGCGGGTATGAGCGAAAGCGGAGAGCTTGCCATGCAGACATGCACGAGAGGGGTGGGAGGGGTGATCTCATGAGGTGGGGGCACACAAGCTCTACGGGGAACATGAAAGCAGTCCCCTCGGCATAGCAGTGGAATTCAATTCTGTAATGACTTTTTTTTTAAAACCAGATTTAATGATGCAATGTGAATTCTGCACATTGCATGCTAATGCGCAGCCTTTTTCAAAATATCCGTATCTGTGACAAATGCAACAAGGAGGCAGCGGTACGCAAAGGCATAGCCTTTTACTGCATGTAAGTACAGGGCGCCCAGCTGCTCTTAGAAACTTCCAGAACTTTTCATGATGCCTCTCCGATACTTGAACCCTAAGGCTCATTATTCTGTCACATGATAGTGTGCTTTTTATGTCCAGCTGAACTAGTTTCAAACGGGTTTTGGAAGCTTTTCTGGTCTGCTGATCTGGGATAGGAATAACATCTGTTACTGTCCCAGTAGCTGATTTCTAAACATACTGGTGATACCATGCAAGCCAGTTAAAACCATCTGAGCTCTACCGAAACGGTCTGCTGTTTTTGACTGGGGTTTTGACCAGGTGTGTGTGTGTATATGTCTAAAGTAGATTTCTCGTAGATAAATTTCCTTTCTGCTGGAAACTGTGAAAAACTGTGTTTGTAGCACTCTGCTTTCAGGAAACCAGGAAATAAGTTTGCCTCTGTATGATTCATATCTCTCAGCTAAATCGTAAAAGCCACATAAGAAACGGACTGAAATAAAGTGCCGACCCTTGGGACAGACGGCTAAAAGAGATTTTGATGCCTTTATTGCAGGAAATTGTTCCTATCTAAAAAGGTAACCTTGTGGCTCGAGTGCCGTTGCTGCTTCTGCCTGCGTTATCCTAAAGCAAGCATCCTGTAAAATCCAGTGTTTCTCAAGCCAGTCCTTGGGGACCCCCAGATGGCCCACATTTTTACTCTCTCCCAACTCCCTGGGAGTTGGGATATGGCAAAAACCTAGACCGTTTGGGGGTCGCTGAGGATTGGCTTGAGAAACACTTCCATAATCTTCAGTATGGAGATGTTCGTGTTTGTGATTAATGCTAAGTGAGGTCAGTTCAATAATACGGACCAAAAACTCTGGTAAGGCATTTCCCACGTCACTGGGAATTTGCACTAGCTTAGGATCAGGTTGGGTTCTGGTCATGGTCAAGATAAGGTTGAGGCATAGTGCACCACCGCTTCTTACAGTGCCGAAACGGTTTACTTACGATCCCGGGGGTTTTGGGTGTCTCTGGAGGATTGTGGGTAAAGCTGCCGCTGTGACTAGTTGAGACCGTGTGTGGTTTCCTGTGAGCCCCATGGCTACTGAGCCCCATGGCGTCCATGGACTGGCTCCTGCTGCGGATCACCCGCTAGGGAGAGAGACGCAGAGACACACAGTGTGGGGTGGGGGGGGATGGTAGCTGGGTAACTGGGTAGCTGGGTGGGGCCAACCTGCACCCATGTGACCCGTGCACAGAGGTGGAAAGGTCAGGTCCAGAAAGTACAAATGCAGGCCAAGACTTTGTTTCGACCAACTAGTTGAGTACTCTGTGACCGTGGCTCTTTATGCTCAGCTGGTTGGTTGTAACAAAATCTTGGTCTGCATTTGTACTTTCTGGACCTGAACTATCCACCTCTGCCCGTGCAGAATGGCAGTAAGGAGAATGAGAGAGAGAGACTGGAGCGCAGCATGAGCAGGGAGGCACGTACATCCCAGTCGTTTAGGCAGAGCAGCGGTGCGCAGGGCAGCTACAAGGCGCAAGGCAGCATGCAGGCCTACAGCAAAGAAGCTGATAAACAAGATGCAGCCCTGGACTGAACAAGCGAAGCTGCTTTCCAGGACCCTAATGGATGCTGATTAAATACTCCTAAGGTAATTTTGATTATCTATGATTGACCTCATAGGTAATTCATCATTCAAATTGGATAAGCTAAGATTAATGTGACTTAGCAAAATTCAGCATTACACATCAACTGAAAGGGATAAAATCTGAACTTTATCATTCATGTGACTGATGATGTCATTTGAAGATCTGATCACTTTGTTTAATTACACGGTGGAGTTGAGTGTCCTCGGCAGAGTAAGAGTCTTCAGGAACCTGGAATATCAAATCCAGGAACCAGCACATAAACACCCAGCTCATAAAACAATCCCTTTAGGTTCCCACCCCCCCGCCCCACACACACACACACACACACTCCACCATTCCTCGTCTACTGGGTTACCTTGAAGGACCCGAAGAAGCCCCCTCCCCCACCAGCCCCGTTCTCCAGCTTGTCCTCCTCAGCCCCGAGGCCCATCATGGCCTGACTGTTGATGTGTAGCTCCTCATAGAGAGTCTCCAAGAGGGCGGTCCGTGTACGCTCCTGCCAACACACACACAGACACACGCACACACACAGACACATGCACATACAGACACACACACACGTGCAGTCAATTATTAAGAGGAGGACACATTTAAACACGAAAAACACCAAAAAAGCTGAAAAAGATATGGGACGTAAACTACAGCAACAGAGGTGGAAAACTTAGGTTCAGAAAGTAAAAATACAGACCGTGATTTTGTGTCAACCAACCAGCTGAGTACTGAGTACTGAGACTGTCAGTCTTTATGTTCATCTGGTTGGTGGAAACAAAATCTTGGTCTGGATTTGTACTTTCTGAATCTGAACTTTCCACCTCTGGATGTGAAAATGTAGTGCAATACTCAGCCAACTCTATTTATAGCTATAGTTTTATGTCAATTATTATCACTATACATTGTCTTTTTTATCTACTTCGTAGATTTAGCTATACAGTTACCTGAGAGCGTTAACATCTTGTTAAATAAATCACTCTGAAATGAAATGTGGGAGATTCCTTCCAACCTGTCTCACTAAACCAAACGTAGAATGTTTTATCCTATATTTCAATCTGCACTGATACTTCATCTTCTTTCATCCTGATAACTATCCCATCATTCACTGATACTTCATCTTCTTTCATCCAGATGCTTCATTGTTACACAGACAGGTGATGGTATGTGTTCATGCAGTCTCAGCTTTGTTGGGGTCACTGCCTGGACGTCAAACCACAGCTTGGGTCACACTTCAAGTCCAACCTGCTTACACCTTCCCTGCCAAAAGGTCACTGAAGCAGAAGTTCCTTCATCTCCAAACTAAACCAAACTCTAGACCTTGCTGTTGTCTTGCAGTGTTGTAGACAGTTTCTGGTTCGCTGACTTCCCTGATAACCTTCCTTTCAATATTACTGGGAACACTAACGACCTTCCTTACCATGACTGCATGATTCCCCACTTCTATACCTCAGTGTCTGTCTTAGTTACTGCCTATCTCCGTAATGGATGCCCAAGACCATCTCCTGCACTCTGCCTTACTGAATTCTGCCTATTAATTCCACTTGGTACATGTATGAACATACACCTGTCAAAATATTTTTAATATGCAATTTTGTTACTCAGATTTCTCACCTCCAGTTTGGCAAACTTCTCGGCTTTGTAACAGGCGTATTCTGCATTGATGAGTTTCGTCAAGAGAAACGCGTGAAATTCTGAACCCTGAGGCAATGAAAAAATGTAAGAGGTGAGACAAGCCAAGTGACAGGATCGAGTCTAATTTATACACTGGTGGAAGGGCTGGGTTTGGGGTGGTAATCGAATGAAACACATTCATACATGTTTGGGTGTTTTTTGAGAACTTTAATTTACCGAAAAGGCCTCCACAACAAATGTTTATGATAAAATGAGTAATTTGAGACATAAGACTCTGAAATCTGAGGTGGGTGGGATTATTGTACGCTGTGATTTTTTATATTGGCTTAACTTCCTTCCCATTGGTTCCTGTTGGGTTAAACTAGAAAGAGAATGACAGCACAGAGTTGTCTAACTCAAAACCTAAATTTCCCCTTCATCATAAAATAGCTCATTCCTTACCTTCCTAAATACAGCGGGGTCAGGGAGTGCTGGCCCAAAGAAAGGGACATCGTCACGTGCAGTCACAGACACCTGGAGGGAGGTGGATCCAAAGATTTATCACAGTGAGCACCAGCCCCCATATCAAGCTCGTTCATACCAAATACTTGTCTTTTGAAACACTGGAAAGGTCAGTGAAGGTATGCTCCATACCATACAATATGGAAATATGCTATACAATTCACCTGTAGGGTAAACCCTGTAGTGTATACTCCATAGTGTGGACTATGTAATGTACACTATGTAGAGCACACACTATAGTGTGTACCATGTAGTATGTAGTATCTGTAGGGCACACACAAATGGGTATGGTCTGTAGGGTCTGCTCTGTATTGCACACTCAGTAGTTGGCACTACCTTGTAGTACTTTATTGCTACCTTGTAGTAAGCACTATGTAGTGAGCAGTATGTGGTGTGTAATCTGCAGGGCTGATCAGAAGGGTTTGCTCTATAGAACACACACTGATGTGTGCACTTTGCAGTTTGTGCTCTGTAGGGTACATAGTAGGGTACATAGTAGGGTACACTCAGGAAGGTACACCCACAATGTGTACTTAATTGGGTTATACTCTAGAGGGTATACTGTGTAGGGTACATTCTGTAGGGTAGTCTCTGTCGGGCAAATACCTTGTACAGGACATTGTCTGAACATGGATTTTCCACCTGCACCACCACGTAGGCATGTAGGAAATTGGATGCAATCATGTCCGGTACAAAAGGGGTGTTTTCCTCTTGAAACACAATGGCCACGATGTCGTTTCCTATGTGTCTCTTTCTCTGCAGCTGCAACATAATATGGCATCCTTAGGTCACGTCAATATGGAGGGCAGCACGTTAGGTTGGGTTGGCATTTCTGCTTTCAGAAAAAGGGGGCACGCTGACACCGGCAGATGGGCTCTCGAGTGCTGACATGAACCATTTCCATTAATGTTAAAAAAATGAACTGTATCAATTCTGAGTGGAATGATAATTAAGTACCAAAATGAGACGTTTACTTAGTGACCTATATCATATACGGTAACGCTTTACATTAAGTGCACCTTCATAATGCATTCATAGAACGTTCATAAGCAGCATGCAAGTACACCTTAACATCCTAACATCCCTTAACTTTAATATACATTAATAACAAAACATTACATGATTATACAATTACAATGTTTGTTATTAATTTATATTACAGCTGTTAAGGGATGTTAGGATGTTAAGGCATACAGTACATACATGATGTTTATGAATGTTTTATGAATACTTAATGAATACATTATGAAGGTGCACTGAACATCTTATGAATGCAGTATAAAAGCATTATGATGGTGCAGTTAATGTAAAGCATTACCTCATATACTGAGTGCACAATTACTGAGAGGAGGTATCCTCAGAGCATTTACATTGCAAGTACATAAACTGATGTATACTGCAAGTACAGACCTTGAGAGCAGATATATGGTGAGATTCACATAATAAGAGCAGACATACTGAGCTCCAGGCTTTAATGCCTGACTGCATATTCTGAATGCAGTGCCTCTGCCTGACGAGGCTGGAGCAGACTATGGAAGCCGCGTCTATGTGAGTTTACTGTCAGACTCTCATCTGGACTGAGCAAAGGGCAGCTCAAAGAGGCACGCACCTGCTGAGTGTCTCCCTCTGTGTAGGGCAGCTTAGTCGACACATGGAACATGATCTCGTTGTTGTGGAAGTTGTGGTAGATGGATTCTGTGCCAGTCTGTCCATGGGTCACATCCAGTCCGCCTCGGAACCTAGAAAACATACCCAGAGAGAGAATCACCGGTTAATCCTATATTCTGATAATAGGGTACAGGTCAGTAAAGAAATGACCAGGTAAAGGTGTCAAGTAAGACCCTTTTCTCAGAGATGAACCTGTGCACATAAAAATAGCTTAATCTAAGGCCATCTGTACAACTTGAGATCTTTATAGGTCAGACATATAAAAAGGTATTACCCAATAAACCTGGGTGGATAGAGTGTAAACACAGATATGCATGCATTTCCATATATTTTCATGGGTATATAATATGTATAATGTTTGTATTATATTATAAATATTTAATGTTGCATTCTGGGGTCAATAAGAGTCAGATGGAAACAGAAGAATCTGAATACAGGAGCCCTCCTTTCGTGCTAAACTTTTACAAGCTGTAGGGAATTAGGTCAAAGGCTTCTCCAGCTTGGATCAGATCAGAATAATTCTCATCAGCATTAAGGCAACCGTAAGGCAGAGAGGAGGGTTCACCCAGCTCTGTGCGCTACTGGCTTCATGACATGACTTGTTCAGGACTTTAGCCCATACCCTTTAAAATCATGCAGCTCAATCTTCTGGCCAAGGAAGTCGAGAAACTCTGCGAAGGCCGCGCTCTCAACATTGTTCCCGAAGAGCTCCTCCTCCGAGGTCTGAGAGGAGATATGGAGAAATTTTAATCACAATATGGATCACCAGTTCTCTGCAGCCCACTGTGTTAATACTTTTATGGAGAAAAAAAAATACATCTGTTGTAGCTACTGGACTGAATTAGATACCTACATATTGACACATTGTTTGAAGCAAAGCTAATATCTGTTTAGCCTACATGCCGGAATTTAGTATATTATAAATACATCCTGATAATTACAGTAACACTGTAATAACTGCTGTCCACAATATTCAAATAAGTAGCCAACATAAGAACATAAGAAATTTACAAACGAGAGGAGGCCATTTGGCCCATCAAGCTCGTTTGGGTTGAACTTAACTAAAGGCAAATAGATTCATCCTAAGATGACATCAGCAATCTCGGCCTGCGAAAACCCGCTGAATGTTATCTAATCTAAAGAGTCTTTTACTGTAGGCCAGGGGGCAATTAGCAGAACAGACATGCTAATGTCCTAAAAGAAAATAAAGGAAGAATGTGATTCTCAACGAGCCATAAACAATGGGAGGGCAGAACACTAATGGCACAGAGGAACCTTGGGGTGCGGGGGTTGGTGTGCTCGGGTCTTTCCAGGTGGGTGGCTGAGGGTCTCGGCTTACATCACACTCTCAGGGTCACGCCCCCCTCCTACGCTAATGAGCCCAGAGATTTGCTTGCAGGCTTCTTCTTGCAATATAATGAGGACACTTGGCTGGCTGATTGTCCCCCCCGCCTCTCCATTCTCCAGGTCTAAAGGACCTCTAGGCCGAGCACTCGCCATAAAACACATAAAGGACTCTCCCCTGGAGTAATGCTAATGGAATATTTTATTTTTATAATGTAAAATTCATGCTGATTTACAATATTTCGTTCTGGATATTATTATTTTGACTTAAAATCTTCTGTGGAAAGACATGCGATTTTGTCGAGGGTTGGAATACTTTTACAAGGCACTGTATATGAGCAAGACTATTCTAAAACTATGCAAAGCAGGGTCTAATTAATAGGAACGTAAGGTTCATTGATAAAGTATATGTCTGCATTGAATCGTGATTTTTTTTTACCAATATAGGCATGGGATCTGGAAACTGAAAATCTGGGATCTAACTCTTTTCAGTGCAGTTAGCTGAGCTGAATCTGTTCAGCCTCGACCAAAGGAGATTAAGGGGGGACATGATCCAGGTATATAAGATTCTAACAGGTCTGGATGCTGTTCAGCCAAATGGCTACTTCAATATTAGTTGAAATGCTAGAACTCGTGGCCATAGGTGGAAATTAGCGGGAGAACATTTTAAAATTAATTTGAGGAAACACTTCTTTACACAGCGTGTAGTTAGAGTATGGAATAGTCTTCCTGTTAGCGTAGCGCAAGCTAAAACCCTGAGTTCCTTTAAAATGGAGCTTGATAAGATTTTAACAACTCTAAGCTATTAGCTAAGTTCTCCCCAAACGAGCTTGATGGGCCGAATGGCCTCCTCACGATTGTAAATTTCTTATGTTCTTATGATGAAAATGACTGAATTGCTCGTAAGGACACCTCGATCTACACCTGTGATTCTCTAATGGAAAGCATCTTCCAAGCCAGCCACTGCACTGAAACGGAACGTATGAATCCTCACCTGTCCAAACTTTTGGTAGATGACGCCAAATTTGAAGTTGTTGCTGATCACGTGTTCGTCAAATGTGACGATGAGCCTTGAAGCCTGGCAGGGAAGGGGGCAGATAGAGATGGGAATGTGACGAGGCGGTCGCAGAGCCGAGCCATCAAACCCCCCCCCCATCTAGCCGATCTATCAGGCTGTAGGAGCATCTACATCAAGTATGATACTGAGAGGATGGAAACTGAGGTGAAAATATCAGCTGGATCCCATTTATTCCAAATCCCTCTCAGGGTGTTTTTCCACCGCACCAGGTACCAAAAGTACGGTACTTCAAGGTGTCGGTTTTCCACCTGCGTGAAAACTGGTACTGGTGCCAAATGACATCACAACGTGAAGCAGGTTATTTTGTACTGAATTGGCTGTAGTATATTCATGTGGCTTGGCGATGTACAATATTAATACCAACATCGCATGTTATGCACGTACAATTCTTACCCTCACTAGTCAGCTATATTAAAATAAGGCGCGTAATCGTAATCATTTTCACCCTTGCTGTTTAAATCACTTGAAGCCGGGTTTGTGAGAAATTTTTGACCTCCTTTTTTGTTTTATAAATACCCCAATATTTATTACAACAAAATTACATCATTTTACGTACAACAAAATCACATCGCAAGGACAGCACACAATATGCTTGCTATATTAGTATATTCAACAAAGTACTTTTCAATCTCTTGTCATACCAATTGGATCTTTTTGTTGTATATGTTCTTATGACCAAATAATTTTTTTTACTTCATTGGTCATTATTTTCTGAGTTTGCAACTGTTTCCAAGGCAACGATTGTATTGTGTTTCAGAGGCAGGCTATTTGCGTAACCTATTGACAAAGAAAGCGTTTCAAGTCCCACCCCAAAGTAGCGAAGTACCAAAGAAGTGCCCCAGCTGGTTTGGTACTTTTGGTACTGGGACTCGACCGGAAGTCGATGGACAAGCAAAAGTACCAAAAGTACAGCACCTGGTGCAGCGGAAAAGCGCCCTGAGACTTTTCAAACCATGACTTTTATAAATATGCGACAAACAAACCTTTGGGTAGAGCACAGGATAAAAACGGTCCACGTTCACCTCCTCACAGATGAGCTGGCAATAGCAAACATAAGAATACAGAAGCCTTTTATTGTCATTGTAAAATGAAATTATGAGTGCTACTCCACCAGGGTTCTTCAACAAAAAAGGGAACTAAAATTAGAATTCATTTACTTCCATTAAACCAATCCGGCTCTTTCCACTCATCTGCAAATTCACAATCTGCCCAAAGTCCATTAGCACTAAAGTGTTAGTTGTTTTTCCCAGATATCAGGGCTTCAGGACATCTTACCTTGGCCATCTGGATAACATTGGGGAACTCAGTCAGGCAGGATATTGGTATCACATCATGATAGGTTTTCATCTTAGTGCTAAAAAAAAGCCATTGATTCATAGAGTAAGTATACATGCCATCAGTCTGGGTGGGAGCAAAAATGTGGACTGTCTGTGGATCCCCAAGGGCTGGACTGGGAAAAACTGGGCTAACATATAAAATAGCCCCAGAGTAATGCAGCAACTGACTGATACCTAGCAAGTGACAGGTCACAGCAGGAATTTGAAGGGTAGACAGTAAAGATCATGCTGTGTACGGACTCCGCTATAAAGCTAGGAGATTGATTGGCTCCTTTAGATGAGGACTTTTATCTTAGTGCAGTGTTTCCCAACCTGGTCCTCAGGGACCCACCGTCGGTCCGCATTTTTGCTCCCTCCCAGCTCCCTGCCAGACAATCCACATTTTTACCCAGTAGGGAACTGGGAGGGAGCAAAAATGTGGGCGCCTGCCGGTCTCCAAGGACCTCCAACCGTCTGGAAAACAATGTCTTAATGGAATAATCCCCTTGATTTGTATTTAGCCAGTTGTTATATTATGAATCAAATTCTTAGTCAGTGTCAGACCCATAGCATGTGTCACATTTAATGATTTACAGATTGAAGAACAATTATGCAAGAACATTCTAGAACGGAAAATGCTTTAGAAAATGACTACCGTTCCATGTCTCGGACAAATTCTGATGAAGGTGATTTATAAAGTCTGGCAGCATTTAGCGCAGTTTGAAGGATTTGAGGCAGTCGTGTTTACTGAGCCAGTGCAGTAACGTCGCGTCACCAAAAAGAAATCGTGAGGACCACCTGATGGGCTCACGGGGGCAGCCTGCCATCACGAGTTGTGCTACTTTTGTTTTGCACCATCCAGCAACCCGAAGTCATTAGGAAACAGCTGGAAACAAGTTTTCCAGAGAGTGTTACACAGCTGTACTTGGACACAACTTTCTGCATTTATGGTTAATTTTTGCATCTGCTAATAAAATGAAGGTGGGAGACTTTGACAGGCCAGATTAATTGCCTTCAGTACATTTTAAAATCTTTGGACATGGGCACGCTCACACTTTGCCTTACTTATGGCAGCTAATCGGGTGGCACATGGCACCGTCATTCATTTTCTGTGTCAGCTGGCAAAATGCTAGGTCACTGCCACAGCGCAGCAAATTCGGGATTATAGCAAGCCAGCGATAATGAGATCCCTTTCAGCATTCGAATGTCAACACAGAGTGTTTTCCCAGTATATTATAATTAAAAAAAATGTTAAATGACTATAACCCTATCGATGGCAGAGAAAAGGAAAAATGTTATAAAAATATGTCAAGAGAATCTTTTGTGTGTTTCTATGTGTGTGTGTGATATACATCAATACATCCAAAAAAACTTCTTCATATGTATAAATGATGAACGATGGATGGAGTCATGTGGTAAAGAGTCAGGATACCGTAGTAAGAGGCGGAGGTGCTCCTGGTCTCCAATCACGTCGTACTTCACTGAGAAGACCAGGTGTCCGAGAACACTGTCGACTGAGTAGTAATTGAAGTGCTCCTTCAGACCAAGAAGGGTAACCATTAGCGGTGTCATATCATCTCCCCACATTCATTTCATGACATTGTCTGTGTCACTCAGCTACAAATGTGTAAGGAAAAGTAGTAAAGATGTCCCAATGTTCTTGGTTGATCATTTGAATACAGACAGTGTTAGCGATTTATATGATCATGGGGGAAGTCAGGGAGAGATTGGCAATTCCATTTGGTACCACTAGGGTGCTAAGGAAGTACAGTGGCCAGAGAAGTGGCTGAGCTACCATTTTCTCTCACAGGAAATCTCCGGCCTGTCCTGTCCCGTTCCTGCCTCAGGATCCTCGCACTCCTATACACAGCACCTTGTTGGGGGGGGGGCTTTTGTGGTATAAGGGGGGTAAAGAACTGTCCTTAATTTGTATATCAGCTGCCTTTCAACACCCAGTGCATTTCTACACTGTATTATATTATTTTTACTGTTCGATAAACCACTGTTCCTGGGTTCCTGGATGCAAGTGTTAATTAACTGGGATGAAATTCAGCCCTCTACATACGCTCACAGAGTAAATAACTACCGCAGATCTTTTTTAAATAGCCTAATTAACCTGGAAAAACCTTGTATTTGGAACTATTACGATTGCTATCTTTGAATAATTGTCATCTTTTTCCGTCTGACATACACTGGGTTCAGTAAGGACTTACTTTTTAATAGTGCCTTGAGAGACAGTGATGGTATTTGTCCATATCTAACCCATATCTAGAGTTTTTAGCATCTTCTGGAGTCAGACATAATGATCCCACTTTCTGACACCAATAACCAAGAGTAGTCATGACTGTGTGGCGGCATGGTGGTGCAGTGGTTAGCACTGTTGCCTCACACCTTTGGGACCAGGGTTCGAGTCTCCGCCTGGGTTCCATGTGTGTGGAGTTTGCATGTTCTCCCCATGTCGTCGTGGGGCTTCCTCCGGGTGCTCCAGTTTCCCCCCACAGTCCAAAGACATGCTGAGGCTGATTGGAGTTGCTAAATTGCCCATAGGTGTGCATGTGTGAGTGACTGGTGTGTGAGTGTGCCCTGCGATGGGCTGGCCCCCCATCCTGGGTTGTTCTCCGCCTTGTGCCCATAGTTTCCGGGATAGGATCCGGACTCCCCGCGACCCACTTGGATAAGCGGTTTGGACGATGGATGGATGGATGGATGGATGGATGTTGTGACTGTAATTTGAAGGCCTAAAGGGACACAAGGCAATTACCTAGTCCTTCATGTTACCAGAAAGGGACTGTTTGAGAGTTATCATTAGAAAACCTATGTGTTGTGTTTCTGTTTGACAGAAGCTCACTCGAAGTGTTGCCGAGGCGTGCATCCCAGCCCAGTGCTGGGTGACAGCTCTCACCTTTCCCAGGAAGTGTTTCCTGTAGATGACGGCCATGGTGTTGCACTCCAGCTTAATGCGAGACGTGGGCAACACCACCTGCTCGGGGTCAGCGGCACAGCTCAGCTCATGATTGGTGCCCTCGATCCAGTAGCCGCCAAACTGCGGCAGCAGGATCAGTGGGAATGGGCTTTTGCGGCCCAGCACCTGGTAACCACAGCAACAGCAAGGCAGCCAATCAGGTCTATCGAGCAGAAAATCTTAACACTCTAACACAGCGAGTCGCTTAATTGGCATTTTAACCAGTCCATTTGTTTTCCTAATCACTTATATCATTATGGTATTTTTTGGTTGTGATTTTTACTACCGATGTTATTTATTTCTTATCTCACAGTTTTGTTGCTATATTCATAAAATACGATATTATTTCCAGTTTTTGATAGCTTATAGTTTAATAACTTTAACCTTTTCATTCCTTTATATTTTACCGTATTTTATTTATTTAAGAACATAAGACATTTACAAACAAGAGGAGGCCATTCGGCCCATCAAGCTCATTTGGGGAGAACTTCACTAATAGCTCAGAGTTGTTAAAATCTTATCTAGCTCTAGTTAGTGTAATGTAAGCTAAAACCCTGGGTTCCTTTAAATCAGAGCTAGATTAGATTTTAACAACTCTGAGCTATTAGTTAAGTTCTCCCCAAACGAGCCTGATGGGCCGAATGGCCTCCTCTCGTTTGTAAATTTCTTGTGTAACAGGGAGACTATTCCATACTCTAACTACACGCTGTGTAAAGAAGTGCTTTCTCAAATCCAGTTAGTGTATGTTTAAATAATAATAATAATACTATTATTATTATTTGACTGGTAGTGTATGCTTATATAATAATAATAATAATAATAATAATAATAATATTTTAACTGAGAGTGTTTTTATTTTATTTAGATTTCTTCCATCCTTCTAGAATTTCATTGGTCTGTAAGTTAGTTGCTTCCTTGTCTTTTGGTTTTATTTTAATCTCATATGTGAAAAATGCTACTTAAATAAAGATCATTATTATTATACTCTACACCGGAGTGCGAGGACATGCAATGGTAACTGGACTGTGTGCTGCTTGTTTACAGCGAATTACCTCATGGACACTGGGATAAGGGATGTAGTCTTCTTCTGTCTGTGGAAAAATAAAAGGATTTGTCATTTCTCCTTGCAAGCTATAAATTTTTGTTTATAAGGACTCATATTCAAATAATGACTTGCCCCCGTGTGTTAACAAAGTACAGACTTTGAAGCATTTTCGCTGGTTGTCGCTGCTCATGTTTACTGAGCAGATAAGCCGGAGCTGTCGCCGTCTGTGTGCTGATTTTTCCTGCATTTTCTGACTGTGCCCTTAAATGCATCTTCACGTTCCCCACAAAGACAGACACACAAAGGGCTCACAAACAAGCCAGTGACCATAACGACTGGACTGCTACTGTTTTCTTGTGTATAAACACAGTCCAGAATAGAATTTCTTCCCCATACAAGTAAATCATGATGTCAGTGTACCTCATAAAAAGAATAAGAAGGGCCCACTTCCATCTGAGGGTCTTTTCTCTGAATGGACAAATGCAGAGCAGAGGCTGACTGGCAAAGGAAACACAATGCGGGTCTATTTCCTTCTGCTATACTGTCAAAGAAACAACTATTTTCCACCCTTCTTCCCCAAGCTAGCATAGCCCATGGGTGTCATAGGGGCAGGAATGGCCTGGCACATTCAGGGGCTCCAGTACTTTATGGGGGCCCTCAGAATATCAGTTTGGGGGCCTGGTCAGTGCAATCTAACAAAGGGCCCATGTGACATTTCCTCAGGGGGTGCAGTATGTATGTCTAGCTAGGAACCGGGGAGACGGGTTGTACCTTAAGGGGCGGAGGGAAGG
The DNA here is from genome assembly GCA_026781065.1 of Mormyrops boulengeri. NCBI lineage: Eukaryota > Metazoa > Chordata > Actinopteri > Osteoglossiformes > Mormyridae > Mormyrops > Mormyrops boulengeri. The sequence goes on from JAODLD010000113.1 coordinate 2,052,814, forward strand.
CGCACCTCTGCTCATCCATCCTGTTGCTCTGCAAGATGAACAGGAATCACGTTCAGACTGAGCGGCAGTATCACAGGCCCTATCAAAACCATAGCAACACAATCTCGGCAAATCAGGACGGCTCCCAAAACATGACAGCAATCCACTCCCTCCTGGGAACGTGCTTCGAATGGCAAAGGATCGCTTTGATTCCACCTTCTAAATCACACCTGCAGCTAAATAATTTACATGTGAGCTCAGACAGACAGGCTACGAGGCTGTGTGAGAACAAAGGGGCCAAAGGAAAATGGGGAGAATGAAGCATGTGAAAAAGAATGGGGTTCAAATGTGGGAGAGAGCTTCATCTGTATCCAGAGTGTGAAAATGAGCATGAAGAGACACCCACAGGAGGGCAAGGTCCAGCCGGGACACCTCCGCAGGCAGACAAAAGGCACTGGGACAGCGAGAGCCTTTGAAAACACCACAGCCAGAAAGAAAACTGATAAGAATTTGATATAAAAGGAGAAGGTAAAAGGAAGCAGTGGTGCCAACAGGAATGCTTTGATGTGCCTCAATTGTTGCTTAGAAAGTGCCGGAGTTATCAGAGATCCCTGCATCTCATTCTGACCTTTAGCCGGCACAGTTTGAAATCCGTAAAAGCTACTAAAGCGTGTGACTAGCTCAGCCAGACTCATTCTGATGAGACGCTCTCTTAAAGGCACTGCTGTTTGCCATGACGTGCCGCGGTGGCACAAGGGGCCGAGAGACCACACCGACCCTTTAAGAAAGTTCAGTGCATTTGTCATGTCTTAAATACATCTGGTTATATCCTACATGTGCAGCTGCATCTTCAGGTTTTTGAAATACTTACCTGCTGTACCTAAATAAAATTATGCAACAACTCCATGCTCTTTTTCACAGGCAAGGTGACAACACAGAGGCTTGCAGACCAAAACTACATTTCCATGCTGATCTATTAAGGCTGATCTATACCTCTGTGTTGGATCAACGTCGTAAGTACGGCGTAACCGTGGACCTTACACCATAGCCCTTGCCAATGTACCTACACGTTGCGGTGACGGAGACCACAAGAACTGTGACTGGTTTGCTTGGATGCATAAAATGTTTTTTACAGGAGTGAAGAAAGCGTACATCCCAGTACAGCCGTACTTATATCGCTGATTGAAAGTGAAGTGCTATTTCTGTCTAGCGCTAAATAACCTACCCTGGGGATCATAGCAACAGGGCTGCAGAACTCTCAGGACGACGGCGCCAATTTCACTTACCTCCATTACGTTTGTTTGTAGTTTATGAGACTAAAAAAGTAAAAAGTAGTTTGGACACTAGCTTTAGAAGGGAAAATGCATGTCGTTTTTCCAAATTTGTCTACCGGAAGTTTGGAGCTGCACAAATATAACCTGGACTCAAAAAATGGATACTGTTTATGTTTTATTTCTGTTTCGACTGCGTGATTTAACAACTGAATATATCGCAGGGTGGGAAGACAATAAATTCAACATCCAAAATGACCCGGTGTTTTGGCGGCGTATTGGCTAAGCGACACAGACACATCAGCACACACAAATGCTCGCCGTGGAGTAGGTCAGGGTGTAAGATCCATGCAGAAGCCTCCATCAGCTTTACCAGTAGCAAGGCTGAGGATGAAAGGGTTCCGATTCAGTTAGTGAAGAGAGCATTAGCAAAAAGAAAGTCACACAGCACATTTGTGTTGGACTCATATATGCCAAGAAAAGAGCATTGAATCCAAAAAGTTCATAACCTGAAACAATTTTTGCAGTGAAGAGAAATATTTTGAATATATAAATAAATAAGTTATATAAATCTTTATTTCAGAATAGTCAGAAGTTGTTAGAATAGTTCAGCTTTCAAAGAAATGTTAATCCAAAAGAGGTCCAAAAAGGCAAAAGGGGGAAAAAACCCTTACCTGCACCTTCTCAATCATTGCAAATAATTCTGTGGTCTGGAAAAAGAAAAACTGGATGAAAAGAAGAAGAAGGGTTTTGAAGGCTATGATATGCGCTCAAGGCTATGCTGACTAATGCTAATTTTTAATGCTGTACTACCTTCTATGGTAGAGCTACATAATTACCCTGGTCTACTCCATGTTTAGCATCATCCAGAAGTGGATATTTCAGGTCCAGAAAGTAAAAATCCAGACCAAGATTTTATTTAACCAACCAGTTGAGTATAAAGAGTCACAGTACTCAACTGGTTGGTTGAAACAAAATCTTGGCCTGGATTTTTACTTGCTGGACCTGAAATGCCCACCTCTGACACGCAGGACAGTGCTGTCCACATTAATGTTGGTAATGTCCATTATGATGACAATACTAGTCTCTCACAACACTGGCAAAGACATCACTGAAGCTGATTTCACTGTCCTCTCCAAGTACCTGTGCCTCTGATGGAGATCCAGTTTACCTGGCTTTACCCGGTATTACGGCTACTCCGTCATGTAAGAGTAAATCAGTGGGAAAATCACCTAGATAAAAGCAAAGTGGGAATGCAGAGAGCAACAGTGCTTGGTAAGCTGCAACATCAGATGACCGGTACAGAGGTTCAGGGCTGGGCACTATGACAAACATAGCATGAAGGTCGAATCCCAACAAACACCAGTTAGCGGAGCGCAGTTGCTAATCTGCTACGGTAGGTTGCACAATGAAGCACAGTGCCACCAAACACCTGACAGGGAGCACACAGAGTCTGTGCCACTGTCCACAAGGAGCACCCTGTCACCTTAGCGGGACAAAACCTGACGTGCAAAACCGCGCAAAAGCGTACCGACTTCCCAGCTGTCCGCAAACAGAACTACACTGAACCCTACACTGGTGGATTTTATTCATTCTGCACAAGTTCACTTCTGGAAACATATATGCAACAATGGATTTGTACTATATCGCAACATATTACGTAGAATGCATAAAATATATTAATATAATCATTAATTACCAAAATCATAGACAGTCTGTCGCAAAACAAAATATTAATATCAGGAGTGAACCTGGCCATTCAAACTGCTGTCAATCAACAGTATTCAAATAAGAAAATACAAAGCACTAATTAAGTTTTAGGATACGTTGTCAGGTTGTGGTGTTTAAGCAATGACTTCATACCACGAGTAACTCAGATTGTGGTGCAGATTGCGGGCAGCCCTGCGATCGATAGGACACTTACTTTGTCTCCCAATCTCGCCATGACCCTTGGGGGCCTTGAGTCGCCACGGTAACTTTCAGCCGATCTCACGCAGATAGCACCTTTACAAGCTCTTCCAGAGAACGAATCACTAACAGGAGGCTCATCGGCACTGCGAGGCGCCGTGTCACTTTTTGCGCACGTACGTGGGGGGGGGGTTGCTCTTCCGTGTCTCCCCGGTCTATGCCAACACTCCACTACAGACACAGTGTGGGTGTCCCACCCCTACCCCCGCCTCACCCGTGACTCTTCTGCTTGCTCCCTGGCACAGGACCCCCCAGAGGCGGAGCCTCTTCAGCTCTCTTGACAGTGCCCCCACCAGACAGGCCCCTGTACCCCCAGCCCTGATGGATTACCACCAGCATGCACCACAGCAGAGACATGGTTCTCTGCAAGCAAAACCTTCAACTCCACATCCCTATTTACGGACCTTCCAGCCAAATACACACCAAACTTCCACGATGCTTCTGAAAAGTAGGCAAAGGCCTCGATTTGCCATATTACATCCAAATGGGAAACAGCAACGATTGATTAAATAAAAATTACTGGTAACACCTTAATATGAAACCACTTTACAATAAGACTACCCTAATAAAGGGTTTACAAATTTTTCATAATCAGCTTATTAATCATAAATCATTAGTAGACAATGATAAACAATAAAAAACACAAAATATGAAAAGTTATTATAGATATTTTTTTTTAGTTAATGAGTTATTAACTAAACTGTTGTATTCTCTCCTTCCCCCGTTGCCCAGCCTAATAAATGGGAATCCCCCAAAAATAAAATTCTAATTTCTAAATTCCCTGTTCCGCTGCCTTTCCCAGAAGACGGGAATCAAATTTTAGGTTTCAGATCAAAATCGTGCCATAACTACTCTAACATGCTGGTAAATTCGGCAGGGGCCAGATAAATATTGCAAATGTAGATATGAAATAGATAGAATGGTTTTTCCTTTCCCTGCATTTGAGCTGGAATAGAAATTTCACTTAATTTCTTTGAGTCTTTGAAGGAACTTCAGTGAGGCCAATTAGCCAATATGAATGACGGATATGACTAAATGTCAGTGGCACAAATCTATACGTGGTTTTCTAGTCATTCTTTCCTAGGATTCACACAGGAATATACACCTTTCTCTGTTCAGATACTTTTACACACCTACCCATACAAATGTTTATTTATACTTATTAAGGCAATGGGGAGCCACTTCAACCACAACCACCGTGTAGCACCCACCGGGATGATGTGACGGCAGCCATTCTGCTCACCACACAGTAGCTAAGGTGGTGAAGGGGCAGGAGAGAATTAACCAATTAGGCACAGGGGATGATTAGGAGGCCAGATTTTATTGGGCCACAGTGGGCAATTTTAGCCAGGGGTACCACCCCAAATCTTTCGAGAGATGCCCAGGGGCCTTTAGTGACCCCAGAGAGGCAGGACCTCAGTTTTAAGCTTTAATCCCAAGGATGCTGCCACTATTACAGCACAGTGTTACTGCACTGGGATCCACACAGAGCTCAGGATGGGCTAAGCCGTCAGCCACACCAACACCTCTTCCAGCAGCAGCCCAGCTTTCCTAGTTGGTCTCCCATCCAAAAACTGGCCAGGTGATACCACTCTCCTGGAGATACCACTTTCCAGGTGATACCACTCTCCTATCTCTCTCCTTCCCATCAGGAGGTTTCCCTCGATTGAGGGCCCCGTTTTCCCTGCTCTATTTCACTATTTTAGTGACCTCTTATCTTACTTCTGTCTGAATGAAGCCTTATTTCATTCACTGGTGGGACAAACATGTGCTTCCTGCTTGGTTCTCTATAAAAATGAACCCTGAAGTCTAGGCATTTAATCACCATCATAAACTAACATTGTCATTTTAGAGGTTTAACATCCTCATGTAAAACAATAGCAGTGCCCCCCCCGGTCCCTTGAGCAAAATCGAGGATTGTCTGGGGGGTCCCCGAGGACCGGGTTGGGAGACACTGAACCAAAGGATTTATCAAGCACAGCAGATGTTCGCTGTGTATTACACGCTTCTGAACTGTCTTTCCTCACTGTAGTAAATGGAGACGTGCTTTTAGCTTCCTGGCTAAAGTGTGACACAGTCGGGAGGCTGGAGTCACGTCACGACTGCCCTCTGTTCCGGGCCTTCTAGCTGGAAATGCACAAACATTGTTCTCTTGAAAATGTAACCATTATTTACAGCGAATACAGAGACAGAACCACCAGTGAATAGCATAAAACGAAACAATTCATCTGTGTCATAACACTCACTCAAAAAAAAACATTTTAACATTTAAAGAGACAGGTCTCCAGTTTTATAGCCACAGGAAGCAAACAGAAGGTAGAATCGGTTTCTTTGTGGAGCAGATTATTGATGGATGTGCAGGAAGTGGGCCGATACTGGAAGAGCACGGCATCAGGGGTGCTGAAAGGACGCCGATGTGTGATCCTCAGGGCCCACGGTCCCTTTGTCCCTTCAAACAGAGCTCCCCTGTCCTCTACAATTTCTGCGCCTGGGTGGGTTACATTCACAACCAGGCAATCTTCTGTCACACGTTTCAACCCCTTAAAACCCATCCTGCATCATTCAGACAGTGACCCCAGTGCTAACGTTACTTCCACTAAAGAATTTTGGTTCTTGGTTCAAATGAAGAACCAAAGCCTGGGATGCACATAGCTGGTACGCCAGCAGGCATTCGGCGCTAAAGGCAATATGTGCGGCAATCGATCGTCGTAACAGCGCAAATGGATACTTATTTTATGTGCATTTGTGCTGCTATAACATGAACTTACTATACATTTTAACCTTTATACCGCAGAGTACAAAATAGCATATAAATGTTAAAATGCACGATGATTTCTTGTCATATCTGCACAAATGCACATAAAATGCGTACGCATTTGCACTGCTACGACAATCAATTGCCGTGCGCGTATCGCTTTTTAAGGTGAATGCGTACTTGCGTACCAGTTATGTGCATCCCTGGCCATAAACCACGCTTAGCACACTGCACTGCAGCCTCCTCTAATCATCTAAGTGTCAGTGTTTTAGGACACTGCAATGCTAATGCAGAATAATGTGTGCAAAATATGCAGCCACTCCTGCTAGTCCAGCATGAATTAGGAAAAATTGCATTTTATGTGCATTGTTTAAGCCCCACATTATGGATTATGAGAAGGAACTTCAGCAGGAGTGGTGCTGGATGTCATCCGACTGCTGTGTAAGCACCACTTGGCAGACAAAGCGCTCAGCACGCTCTAACCTGCCCCCGAGTTTTCACCCGCAATTTCCAGCAGAGGGAAGCAGTTCACTTCAGGAGAGTCGGTGACCTTAGTGAGCAACATGTACGGGAGCATAAGTATCTACTGATACGGGTCAGTGAAGATGGGAGGGGAGAAGTTTGGAGAAGAAAGACGAGTGCAGAAGCAGATGGACTGAGAGCAGATAGCGGAGGTGATCAGGAGATCAGCACTTTCTGCTAATGGTGCAGAAACCAAGGAGGTCCAGGAAATAATTACACCCACGCTACCTTCACAAACGGCAGAGCGGTCACCGGAGGAGGGGCTTGGAAGGAAGCTGGCGCTAGTGTGCTTGAGACACGATCCCCTCCATCCTGTTTCCTGAAAAGCAGAGAGATACAAACGATGCTGGTAACACGAACAGAGACACGTGAGAGACGTGGGGCTGGGTGAGGCATTTGGGTGCCAAACTGCAGGCAGCATTCTGAAAATCCCCCATTATTGAAATACCAGGGAATCCAATATATAGCATTTTCAGTCAAACCAATTTGTATCCCAGGCTGCACAAGTATGAGGAAATTAAAGAGTGGATTTTAATTCTGGACTATAGACAAGCAGGGAGCATCTGCAAAATCATCATTGGGTTGCATTGTGTTGACAATAAAAACAAATTACATTCCTTGTACAACAAAACATTAGTTGTCAACTGCAAAACATCAAACTGCCACCTTTCTCAATGATGTACAGAGATGATACGCCTGCACAACACTGATCTTCATCTTTTCTCCTCAGTTCTTGAAATGTCTCCCAGAAAAATAAAATGCTGAGAATGTAAGACCAGAAAATGACAACAACACAGCAACAGAATACAAAAAATATTCCAGATATACTCTTCAGGTGCTTCTTTGGCAATAACGTGCTTTACAGTGCTCAGTGATTTTTAAACATGCCCCCAAACTACAGTTGTTTGAAAGGTTAATCCTTATAGACACTGCATTAAAAATGCGGTCATTAAAAACATTACAGGTTAGCCTTCGTATGGTGTTATTAAGTTTAAAATGTAAAAAAGCACCAAATAAATTTGTGTACTTCATAAAGGCTTTTTGACTTTGTCAGGAACCTCTATGTAAACCAAATAAAAAAAATCACTAAATTATAAATGCTCTGGTCCAGATTCTATCCGCTCTGCTGTTTGTAAGCATAAAATGCATAAAAGCACCACATAAATCTGTGCACTGCATCAGGATCCTCTATTTAAACAAAATTAATAAATGAAAAAAAAAATCACTAGGCAAGGCATGTGCAGACATGTAAGGCAAGAAAAGACCAATTCAGTTTATTTATTTAATTCACTTGAGGCTTATTTTACCATTATTTTTTATTGAAAACGAGAATTATGCTGTCAAAAGAAAGGTCCAGAAAGCCACACCAAAAATATTAAAACCAGTCTTTTCATGGATAAGGAAGCCTAACAAGGTAACCAAGAGGTAAGAAACAAACTGGATGATAAATAATTGTTTTGGGGGTATTTTATGGCTGATTTAAGACACGGGTCGGCACCGACCCGTCTAACATAAGAGGTGCGTACAGAAAGCTAACATAGGACGAAGGTTAGAGTTACACATATTGAACATCAGCACCTTACTAGAGTGTTCCAGCAATCTTTGGCCTTGGCAGGTGCTCTGTGTGTTGAGGTCTCTGGTCTAAACGTAATATGTGTGGTTTGTCTCCTGTGCATCAAGGCATCGGCCTGACCAGCTTCTCCGTGTTACCTGGCTTTAGCGATGTGCACTAGCAGACCCGCCAAGTCTCACGCATTTGGAATGCTTCTCCCACACTCACGCAAGGCCTTTGCTTTTCACACATTCATGTTTAAGTATTGCCCTATAAAATGTATTTAACTTTTGCCATTTTAGCACATTCCTCCATCAGGGCCGCATGGTACAGGTAGAATCACGTACTGATTAAACTTTAAAACATTTCTCCCACCTAATTCTGACATGTAATTAAAAGATTAAATCCGTTTATGCTTAAGAATTAAGTACTTTTTTGTCTTCGATCATTCATTTGGAGTCACGTGGCTCTTCAGAAAAATCTTCAGAAATAGGGAATATATGGAATGATCCAGTCTGGCAACCCCCCAAAAACACCAATTCTCTGGCAAAATTTAGCCAGTCCTTCTGCAAATTGGCACAGCACCCTTGGCAAGCCTGAAGTAGGTAAGTATGTCACACGAAGCAGCCGGAGCCTTGACCTCCTGTCATTGGGGGTCTCATCTGATATGGCATCATTAAGGTAGTTATGTGAGCAACTCTGAGCAGGTATGAGAGACTACACTCTCAAAAGCCAGGCAAAAAGCAAAGCAAGGATGAAACTCTTTATGTTTTAATGAGATTCTGTTTCACACCCAAGGTCACGGGTAACACTCGTTCCCAGTGCCACACCTATTGTTCTTAGAATCGCTCTCACAAGAGGAGGAGATGCCCAACACTTATTTTTCTAAAATATCACATGGAGTATAAAATCTTAGAAATGCTGAGATTCATTTCATTCAACTTCTATACTGCTTGTACAAGGTAACGGGAGTCCGGACCCGATCCTGATGGGTGCAAGGCAGGGAATAACCCAGGATGCGGCACCGACACATTGCAGGGAAATTACAGAAATAGAAAAAAATGGAAATAAGCTCACACTGCGTGCATGTATGCATGTTCTCCCAGTGCTGTGTGCGTTTTTTCCAGGTACACTGGCTACCAAATGCAGTAGGATGACATGCAGTTAGCCTCTAAATTGCCCATAGTGTGTGATTTTGAGAATGTGCCCAGTGATGGACTGGCATCCAGTGCAGGGTGTTCCCCTGGGCTGCCCTGTACCGCATAACCGTTAGGAAGATGGATTGCATGGCTTACAGTTGATGTTATAGTTCTGTAACTGGCTGCTTTTTAATGCTGAAAATATACAGAGAACTTCAAAATAACACTGTTGTTTCAGTATAACACTGAACACAATGACAATACTCAACGGGAGCAGCTGCAGCTTCCTTCCCTGCAGACCCCACCAACGGCTCCTCAGTGAGAGAGTCTGCTGTTTCCATACTCTGCATCCTGAGTAATCCGACTGGACCACACTGTTCGTACCACTTTCCATCTCAGCCTCTCCAACCACAGAGCCTTTTGGAGCTGGCGCTGAAGATGCTCACGTTAACGCCCAGTGGACCTGGATGACTTTCACACCCACAACCCCTCCAGTCTCACCCTGTGCCAACTTCAGCACCCAGTTCCTAAACTAAAAGTCTTCTGAGGGAATGGCACCTTGCTTTCCAGGCCTCAGCAAACCTTTCAAGGTCACCACTGTCAGCATCTTCCCAAGCTCCCACTTACAAGAAGATAAGGCATAAGTCAAACTGTCAAATCAAACTTCCTTTAGGCAGAGATGGAAATCCTCTGTGGAGTCCTCTGTGACTGTGACTCGTTATACTCAATCCTGAAATGACTCGAGCCCAACGGGACCCAACAAGGTATCAGGTTTTGGGCTGAGTATGGATAAGTCTTATGTTTGGGTTCTTTGGGCACAGGTTGGGTTCAGGTTAGTTTTTTTATGCGTGATTTTCTTTTTAATGGGCAAATCGCTTTTTGTCCTTGCCAGGCCCTTTATTTGGACTTTCCATACCACCCCCAACACTCACCCCCACCCCCAACCCACAATTTCGGGTTTAGGTTTTAGATTTCCTGGTACTAATTGGAGTCTGATCTGATGTCAAGGTCTCAGGTACGGTCCAGACTCAGGCTTTCATTTCAGGCCCAAACGGGACTCTAGTTTTATGTGATTCGCAGGCCAGGGCATGGAAACAACCTACTTTAAACCTGGCCTCCACACTCACTGCTTCTCTGTTTTTTTTTGCCGATCCCTTTCTATGCATTCTGCTTCTAGGCACTAGCATGCTAATTCCCATGAGACTGTCCTGTACATCAGTTCATCGAAATTTAAAAAGACAGGACCCTATGAAATTACACCACAGCGGTGCAGCCCGGCAGACATTCGGTTCCCTCTTGGCATCAAGACGAGACGATTGCTTTTGGCAATTTATCGCTTCCTATCTGCCATTAGCTCCCTGCTAACAAGTACCTTCTATAAGCTATAACTGCGTGCATGTAGACCCAATTTCCCTTTCTGAGAGATGATAAAACCACAATATTAAGAAATGGGATAGCAGGGAGTGTGCCAAGAAGGAATAGTTCAGCCATGTCTTCAGGTGGGTGGAGCCAGACATTTCAAGCAGAATTGTGTCTCAGGTAGAGGATCTACAAAGTACCATCACAGCCCACTCTGGTTTCCAAGTCCTTAAGGAATACAGGTATCCCCCGCTTTATGAAAGTGGAGTGTTCCTATGAAGCCTTTTGTAAGCTGAAATGGATCTGGGAAAGCTGGAAAAATTTTGCATATAAATGGAGTAAAGCAATGAAGCAATTGCCAGTTATTTATAAGCGCAAAAGATTTTCAGCGTTCAGATCTCAAAAATAAACTACCAAATCATATCAAATAACACATAAAACCTAAAATACTAACATATAGCAAAAGCAAGAAGGATATGACACATGCACAGCCTACAGTACACAGAAGTAATAGAAATAATGTATCAGTGTAGTTTCATTAGCGGAAAGGGTCTTTCGTAAAAGCAAACTGAGTAAAGTGGAGTATAGCGTTATGGTCAATGTCAGGTTAGCGAGTCTGGAGAATTCCTGGTGTTCCGCCCTGGTTGTGGGACGCTGTTATGTTAACACCATGTCTTACTCAGTGATTCTGAAACTATGTCTCACACATTAAACTCAGTCCCACTCCGGCCCTGAAAATCTATACAGAGATACAAAAGTTGAAAAGCATGAGGATTCGATCATGTTGCAATACCGCCAAAAAAAAACGAAAACAGGCTTCTAGTACAGAAATTAATTTCTATTAAAACGTTTTGCTCACACTACTGTCCTGTAGTCAAAGTGTGAAATGCAGCAGAGTGATCAGCTTGTTAGGAAGGTCAAGCTCCTTTGAATAGGTGTAAACGCACGGAGACGTCTTTGAAATTTTATAATAAAAAAAAATGCTCGACATAAGATAATATTGCATGCACTAACACGAAATAAAGAGCAGGACTGCATAATTTGGCCACTTTGTGGGCACCACTGGAGATCTGCGACCCCGATCTCATCAGCGTGCAGCCTGGAAGTCCCCCCCCCCCCCGTCAGCTCCACACGTGTGGCACCTCACACATGCCGCCACGATCGGCAGTAAGCCCAGGTTAAGCCCTTGCATCACCCCCCTGCTCGGTCCAGCGTGAGCAGAAGCATCGTCACAGAAACTCACTCACTGGTGGGCTGGTCTCTGGTCTGCCGGAGGGTGTGGAACTGAAACGCGTCCTCGAGATCCCGTCGGGATGGTGGAGCAGGGATCTCTCCCCCACGCTGCCTTGATCTCTCTCTGTCACACACACTCTACTGCTTGTCTACCTGCAGCTGGACCCTGTCACATGGAGTTGTCGTTTCATCTGCTTCCCTCTCATATACCTACTGCCAGAGCCGCTCTCCTCCGCCCTGTCATACGTAGCTGTTGTATCATCTTCTGCTCTCTCCCTCTCTCTCTCCCCCTCTTACTCTCACTCTGTTTCTCTCCCTCCCTCTTTCTCTCTCTCCTTCTCTCTCTCACCCTATCTTTCTCTCTCTTTCTCACTCTCTTTCTCCTTCTCTCCCTTCCTCTCTCTCTCCCTCCCCCCTCTCTCTCTCTCTCCCTCCCTCCCTTCCCCTAAAGGCTGGTGTAGTAGAGAGAGTGAAGCCTGCCTATCAGAGCCACTTGATGAGGGCTTGCCTCGATTTCCAAATGCTGAATCTTAATTAAACGATGTGCTTCCCTGACTGGGGCTGTTGCCAGGGGAAACCAAAATTGGAAATATATTTTAAAAAAGGTGCAATCAAGTAATTGCACCCATCACACCGTAACAAAGCTCAGCTTTGTCAGCATCCCATAATACTGATGTATAATCAACAGGCTGAAAAACGAAATACTAGGAATATCTATCCATCCTTCCATCCAACCATTCATCTTGAAAACACTTTATTCTGACCAAGGTCGTAGGATTATCGCTAAGCTTGCTCTTAGGCCTGAGTGTTATGCTAACCTAATGAGTCATAGAAATATCAGAGAGCAAATACAGAGTAGGGTGAGGATAATGTAGGATAATGGTGCATAATAAATGCACAAGCAACATGACACTGACACATTATCTAAAGGTACTTGCAGCACCGAAAGTGAAGAATATGAAGTATAAAGTGAAGAAATATGAAGAATAGTGGCCAATAAGGGTCATTAATGTTGCATTAAATTCAGTAATCAATGTGAAACTGAAATGTAAAAGAAAACAGGTCACAAAAATAACCTGGGGAAAAAAAAAATTAAAAAATTAATTCCAGAATATTTTTTTCTCCTTTGATGTGGACAACGGGAAGCCCTAGAGGGGCTCCCTGTGTTCCCTGGGGGGGCTCTGAGCCCTTACTCTCTCCTTAAAGGTGCTTTTTCACCCAACAGGCTAGACTTCAAGGATGCGCTTAGATCAAGGATGCGCTTAGATCAAGTATGCGCTTCTGCAACCCATGCAACATTTTTTGGATTCGCATTTCACCTCGCCACCATTTTCATCTTTCTTCCTTAGAGTAATGATCAGGGTGGAGTGCTACAACTAAAGTATCATTAGCATTTAGCACATTAGCAGGAATCCACCTGCCGAGTCTCATTTCTCCAAAATGGCGGTTTACTGAACAAAAAACAGGTGTTCCACAAAGCAGGATTTCTTGGGTTAAAAGTAATAATCATCCAATAAGAGTTTAGGTAAGATTTCCTATTGGACAATCATTACTTCTAGCTTAAGTTAACCCAGCTAACTGCGAATTCCCTTCCATTTTAGACAGTCAATCACAAACTTCTGGATCATTAGTGTCGATATACATTGCATAGTCAGTGTCCATGGGTGCACTCATTAATCTTGGGTCATTTAATCCATTTTGACTAATCCAATGCTCCTGCAGCATTAAAGGACCAAAAGTTTTAATCCACGTACAAAGAATACTCCCCGGGGCCCTGTATCACAAAATCGCATTCCTTGCTTAGCTGGATAACTTTGAGGATAAATAGCGACAACTCTGGCTTTTCAAACACTGGTTCTGTGGCCTGTACTACGAAGGAGGGTTACTGGCTTATCGGGGTAACTTGTCGGATTTAAGGTACCACAGTTTAAATGGACTTCATATTCATTCACTTATATTTTGCCCAGACT
>JAODLD010000113.1:2066661-2088748 GCA_026781065.1 Mormyrops boulengeri
TAACTTGTCGGATTTAAGGTACCACAGTTTAAATGGACTTCATATTCATTCACTTATATTTTGCCCAGACTACCTTAAATCCGACAAGTTACCCCGATAAGCCAGTAACCCCGCTCTGTAGTACAGGCCACTGTTCTTAGCAGGATAAATCACCATGGTAACTCATGCTACACGTCAAAACTGCTCTGGAGCAGGTTAGCTTTCAGGATCACAGAAACAGTGCTTGTACCAATCAAAGAGAAGAATTACCTAACGTAACATATAGGCTGTCCAAAACTCTCGAAATGACTTGTCCACAAGAATCCTGTGACACTGGTAAACTTAGCTCTTCGATATTCAGTCTCCCAACTGTATTATCTTTCAACACACAAGCCAGACAGTTTTTAATCACAGACCTTTGCAGAGATGCACATCAATCATTTTTGCATTTCCAGGGTTCCCCAGTTCCTGTCCTGGAGGGCCAGAATCCAACACAGTTTGCAGATTTTCCAGTTTAAACACACCTTACTCAGCTGCCAGGCTTAGTCGGTGTGTTTGAGCAGGGAAATCTACCAAATATGTTGCAAACTGGCCATGCAGGACTAGAATGGGGGAACCCGATATACATTTACATAGATCTGTATAATATTCAATTCAATTCATATTTATTTGTATACCTCATTTTCACAACATTACGTTGTTTCAAAGCTTTACATTATCCCTGCCCAAAGCCCCCAGTGAGCAAACCAGAGGCGACGGTGGCAAGGAAAAACTCCCTAGAAGGAAGAAACCTTGGGAGGAACCACACTCAAAGGGGGAGCCCATCCTCCAGGGGCCAGCAGAGGAAGTCAAATGAACTGAAAGATGGCAAAATCATAATTTACACATTTATGAACATGTTAAAGAAATGCCCTGGTTGTTTGAAATATTTAGTACTCTACGCACTTGCACCATTCAGGTAAGCTCTGGGGAGTCCACGACACCCCTCTCCAGTGTGCAGTGCAAGGCTCTTCATGGGGTACTACTGCTCCCTTGGTCTGCTGGTGCTCACAAAGCCAAGGACTTAACTTCAAAAAACACATTTAGAGGCATAGCATGAGCAAGGCCATCCACTAGGGACCTATCAAGTGTCTTTGCCCAGTGTGTTATGTTACACTTACAGGACATGCAATCTAAATGATTGTTCCCGCTTATTATCTAGTATATGTTTTTAAAAGTCAGTTTAAAGTGTATCACTGCTGCTTTTGCATGAGCTCCGCATGCATTCTTCGAGACGATAATTTTCATCCTTCACTCCCAGATGGGTTTGTCAGAAACTTATTTTGAACTCCTTTTTTCGTTATAAATATTCCAGTATGAATTGCAACAAAATCTCATTGCGATACTTGAAAACTTTCCAATACCGTGCTGCCCTAGCACATCATACAAAATGCTTTTTAAAATTTCTTGTCATGGCACCCTGATTATCATGTTGTTCTTCCAGCCAGACTGCAATTGAAGCTTTTTCAAGACACTGGTTGTATTGTGTTTCAGAGGCAGCCTATTTGTATAACCAATCCACAGTGAATACGTTTGCAAGTCTCACCCCAAAGTACCAAAAAAGTACCTCAGCTGCTTTGGTACTTTGGGTGCTGGATTTTTTGGTACTGATACTTATCCAGAAGTCAATGCAAAGGGGAAAGTATCCAACATATCATACCAAAGCACACTGATGATACCAAATTGCATGTATGCCTGTGTTTACATATCCTGCCACTCGTCACTTTGCATAGTACAATCCCAGGTCTTAGACTGTGGCTGCTATTTCGTTGTTTGTATACAGTACATTGTTTATAGAGCTCAGCCGATGTTTATATGCGGTCACGTTGTCAAAAGGAAAAGCAATACCTGTTTCGGATGGTAGAGTCTCACCATAAACAATTTCCGGACTCAAAGAATGCCGCACTCATTAACTGAACATATTTATCTCAACTGCACAGTGCTGTTTACAGAACAAAACATTATACTGCTACTGATAATTTACAATACAGACACTCCTCTACTTGCGAACGAGATGCGTTCTGAACAGCCGTTCGTAATTTGAAATGTTCGTAAGTCATTATTCAACATTGTTTTAAGGGTATATGCAAGTACAAAGAACTAGGATGCTAGGAGTGTGCACGCTACGCTGCTGCGCTGCGGGAGTAGCGGCCAGAAGTCGAATTAGGCGGAACTGGTGCGCAGAAAAAAAACTGATGTTAAGGACAGGAAACAGGAGCCCAATGAACACAACTTGGACTTACAGTCTCTTCGTTCGTATGTCTGAAAGTTTGTAAGTAGAAAGTTCGTAAGTAGAGGAGCGTCTGTACAATAATTTGCATTATTAGCTGTAAATAATGGGCCATTTTTTAAAATGTGATTTTGTGTAAGCTTAAGATGTTTTAATGATTGGGTGGCATGGGTTAGCTGCAGTAGTTTGGTTTTCACATTTAAGCCTTGCCGTTATATACGTTTTTGCAATCTTTAGTCACTATGAAGCAGTATTAAATGTTGTCAGATTGGTTACATTTTTTTGTATTTGATCACCTCTCGATAGGGAACAAAAAATACAAAGAGTACCTTAAACTGTTCCTCAAACTGTTTATTTTTAAACGTGCCTGATGATAGAATCCTCAGTGTTGTAATGAGAAATCCCCAAATGCCTGTCCAGCAGATCAGAAACACTCTTCAGGAGGCAGCTGTGTCTCTGGCAGAGACGACTATCCTCAGAAAACGTCATGAACAGAAATACAGAGGCTACACTGCAAGATGCAAACCACTAGTTAGCCACAAAAACAGGATGACCAGATTATAGTTTGGGAAAAAGTACTTGAAAGAGCCTGCAGAATTCTTGAAAAAGGTGTTATGGACAGAGGAGACCAAGAGTAACCTGAGTGATGGCAAATGGAAAGTGTGGAGATGAAAAGGAACTGCCCAAGAACCAAAGCATACTAGCTCATTTGGTGGTGGTGGGGGGGGTGGGGTTGTGGCCTGGGCATGTTTGGCTGCATAGGTACAAGCACACTTATCTTCACTGACGGTGTAAATGCTGATGGAAGTCACACAAAGAATTCTGAGGTGTGTACAAACATCTTATCTGCTCAAGTTCCACTACATGCCTCCAAACTCATCGGACGGCGATTCATCCTGCGATAAAATAAAGTTCAAAAACACACTGCTGAGGCAACATGGACGTTTTTCAAAGCCAAAAAATGTAACATTCTTTTCAGAACAAGTCATCACATTTTAGGCATTAAATAAATTATCTTAGGGTGAAACCAGATATTTTCATCTGCTTTCATCATGTGTGTGTGGAGAGTTAGGAGTGAAAACTGGAGCTCTGGAGCCATCACATGGTCAAAAAATTACGGGATGGCCCTTAGTAGTGGAAATAATCTGAAGTGAATTAATGTAAAAATAAATTACAATTTTTTTTAAAATTGGAGTCAAATCGACCCCAAACATCAGTATAGAGTGCAGGACATAAGGAAATCAACATAAGACAATGAAATGAAGGTGTCTTCAACCCATCAATGTTATGGACATTAGAATGATTTAGTGAAGAGCAGAGGTTAGTCAGATATGCAAAACTTACTCAACAAAAGATATGACTGGAAGAAAATGAAAAGTACAAGTTCCATCATCCTAGCATAAATGCCCAACCTAACTAAGGCCAGGCAATTAGCAGTGACTGAGGGAATGACCTCATCTCTGGCATCTCGCATTTCCATTGATTCTCTCCCCCAAGCAACACTTCACCTGCCTTACAGCCACCAAGTGCAACACGTATTAAACGACATGAGCCACAATTTGAACAGCTAGCAAGACATTTTACAGGTAAAATACATTTATAGTAGAAGGTAAAGTTCATGCGACCTGAAATGTTTAAGGGAAACCCTGTTTTCTGCTTAGCCAATCAGGTGGTAGTACAGTATGTTTGATAAAAGACCCCGAAACAAACAACGGTTAACCGATAATCCTGACAAAACTGGTGTGATGTTCTGCTCAGCAAAAATGTGGACTGCCTGGTAAGTGGCTTGGAGGGAGCAAAAACATGGACCAGCCGTGGGGAACACTGCTTTAAAGTGTGAATGCAGGACCCCCATCCCCCGTGACAGAGGCATACACTTTCAGAACACTAATCTGGATGAGGGCTGCAGTGTGGGTTGAATGTCAGCTATATCATTTACTGTGCAAGTACAAGGGGCACTATTACGTGCATTTAGAGGCAGCAGAATGTATTTTCAGCAGGGCTCCCCATCTGACTCTTAAGCTTGGACCCCATATTGAGATTATGCTCTTTTATGGGCTGCCATTCTTAACCACAAACCCGGGTTTCCCAGCTGCCTCTGGCTTCAGCATTTCATTATGCAGGTGTATCAGCACAGCGACCCATCTGCTCAGTTTTTCTGCTACAAATCCATTACCAACAAATAAGCAGCAGGGGAGTTTCCATATGGACAAAGGCTCAGCCTTTCAGGTCTGTATCAGGTTGGTACCACTTGTGTGCCAAACCTGTTAGCCTATTACACTCTATAGCAGTGTTTTCCAGTCTGGTCCTTGGGGACACACAGACAGTCCACCAGGAGCTGGGAGGGAGCAAAAATGTGGACCGTCTGTGGGTCCCTGAGGACTGGGTTAGGAATCAGGTCTCTATAGGTTGACCTATCATCTTGTAGGAGCCTGTGGCTTTTAACTTTAGATTTCACGAAACAGTTATTAGTCACCCAAAGCAGCAGGGGGCACCATCCTGTTTCTGGGTATAATCAGTGGTGGAGGTAGAAAGGGGGTCAAATTAAGGTGGGACAGTTAAAATACCATTTAAGCATATTAGTCAAAAAAGCAGGTTGAGGATCTTTATTGATGTTAGCGATTTGAGTCACTGTCGGGGCGCTCATGAAATGGACTCGTACATCGCTGAACATCACTGCAGTGGAGAGACTTTTCCAACACCCTGATTTCTTTCATGGAAATAAGAGGGGAGTGAACTAGTCAACAATCAGCCGTCGGTCTGAATGGTGTGAATGGTGAGCGTGACCTATGATGGGTTGGTGCCCCATCCTGGGTTATTCACCAGCATTCCCCAATTCTGGTCCTGGAGGCCCAGAATCCAACATAGTCTGCAGATCTCCCTACTCGTACACATCACCTAATTACCAGATCTAGTGGGTGGAAATCTCCAAACTGATATAAGAAAAGGTGAACGCAAAGCACTTGCTAGACCATGCAGGCCAATAATTATGGGCACTTCTGTGACTGCACTGCTCCACACGAGAGAGAGGAATCAACTTTAACATTTCATACCCGGAAAAGGACATGTGTAACCCCAAAACTCTGATCACTGCATTGTATGGCACTGTACTGCACTGTAAGAGATCCTACCTACAGTGAAAACAATTGATACAAGTCCAGTAAATGACAAGATATATCATTGTCCGCTACACAGGGCTTACATAGACGGTTTCCCAGAAACTTTTTCATAGCATTTATACTACGGCATTGAATTCTCAAATGTAATTGGTCAGAAGGGTATTGATTCATTTCCATAACAGTGCATGTAGTGCCAGCCATATCTATTATGATCTTTAAGTATTAACTAACGTAATGTAAAATTCCAGAAGTAGAACACAATTTAAATTTGAAGGAAGCTACACAGAAATATTATATACCTTCATGGCTAACCGTGGTTCATGGTTAATAATCAATGTGCTCCTCCCTTTCGAAGAGACCACCCTTTTTTCATACGACGAATCTCTTGGAGCCATGCAGAGCTTCTCTAAGTTCTGACTGGAGGAGTCACGAAGCAGTGCTGGCGGCCATACACTAGAGGGCGCTTGGCACGTCAATGGCGATGACAGGATATTGTATATATTGCCATATTTAATTGCATGAGTGAAATGTACTGTGTTTACATTGTTCTTCTTGGGTGTAAACAGGGCTGGACTGGGATTAGATTTTGGGGTCCTCATGGCCCCCATACCCATCCACCCATTGGCAAAATGCCCAGGGGCCAGAAGGTCAATCCAGCCAAAACTCAGCAAAGTTAGGAGTGAAACCAGTTTTAAACCAAAGTATTAAGAACAAAACACATGAGGTGTAGGAAAGCAAAAATCTAGGGTTCATCTGACAATTTTTACATTCAATGCTACAAATATGAACCAGAGCTTTTGTTCAACAAGTAAAACGAGCCTAAACAGGCTGTAGGATCAAATAATACCCCAAGATATTATGTGAAATGGAAATCTAAGCTGATGTTAATGAAAACAGAAGACTTTAACAATCAAAGTGCTTTTCATCTGCGTTTCGGCTGGTAGACCAGAATAGGAAGCGTGAGCAGAGTTCCTGGCCGCTCGTGGACCCTTGTTCTGGGCACCAGCCCCACACCAGCAGGTTGAGGCCGGTTGCCAGAGGCCTGGATGCCGTCTCTCACAGGGCTGCGGAGAGCCAGGTCCCCCACATACAGAAACGAAATCCCCCTGTATTCCAACGTCATCCTTTTGAATTCATTTTGAAAATGAATTTCAGGAATTAAAAAAAGAACCAGCAAACTGCATTTATTCAGGTCAGGGAACACATTCTATGACAGATAAATCCAGAAAGAATAAAGTTGCTCTAATATTTAGACATTTTAATCGTTTCTAAAATCCCTCACAATTAGTTTGACTTTCTGTGGTGGAAAAAAGCCGAAATATGTTGAAATAATGTCCGGGAACCGGACTTAGTCATGAGGTCCAGGTGGACTGGTGTGACTGTGTCATGGTGCGGGCTGTTGCCATGAGCGACCCTGGTGGATGGGGGGGTGAGCACAAAGGAGTCTGGCACTGTAATGATAAGCTTGGAGCTCCTGGGAGATAGAGGGCCCACGCATCTTCCGTCCAATACACTGCCATATTGTACCATTAGCAAAAAGCTATTTTCTGTCTTTGCAGTTCAGACACGTAAGGAAGGATTTAAGAACCACAGGAGGAGCCAGAAGAGCTGCTGGGGGAAATTATCTTTCAGCCAACAAGTGAGATCTGCATCAAAGTACATCACCAGAGCTGCGTCTCACCTGAGGAAGGCAAAACTCATCTGACTCATCAGAAACCTTTGCATCATTTACAGAAAGAAAAACATCTAGTTACAAGAGCTAAAAATGCTCGATTGTCACAGCCACGCTTATGTATATATGATGATTCTGCGTGAATTTGTTGCTTTACAATCATAGTTTGCACTGTTGTGGTCTGTGCACAGTTTGTAGTTATGGCTTTGTGTGGGGGTGGGGGACATTAAGGAGGGGGCTCTGTGTCTGCAGTTTGCATGCATCTCTCTCTGATTTCCTCTTATAGTCCAAACATTGGCTGATTTATGTCTTTAAATTGCTTTTCCACTAGCATACAGGAACCGTGTTGTACCCGAGCCGTACCGCGAAGAGGGACTAATTACAGTGCGGTTCCAGCTCGCTTCAGTTTTCCACTGCACTGGACTCCACTTCCACTGGCTCGGTAAAGGCCGGGTTCGGAGAGCGATAGTGACGTAAAACCGAAGAGACACTTATTTACTGTTCACTCGGTGTACATTATGATTTACCATGTGCTAATTTTCACTAGCATGTTTGTGAGAATCACATCAAATTTTCAACTTGCGAGTTATCGGTAATGCACCAGTACATCTCGATGAATAATGAATAATATATAACACTCCTTTTACCTTCAGATCAGATAATCCATGAGCAGAACACCGGTATCTCTGTGCATTTCGATGGCAGTGACGCAAACGCTTTCGGCCCCGTAGGTGGGGCTGCGTCAGCGTGGTTAAGGCTCAGGTAACGGCTTGCATACTTGAAAGTGGAAAATCGGCAGTTCCCAGGACGTCTTGGTTCTTGATGGCAGTGGGAAAGTGCCATAAGACTAATCAGGCGACTGCCCATGTTTATGCATTAATTTCCTGTCACCTGCTGCTTCTTTCCCCCACAAGAATGAATGTGTGCCCCACCCCCCGTTTCTGGTTTGTTTTCATAATAGCCCTATTTTACCCTTTTTGTTATACAGTTCTCCCGAATCCCAAGTCAAGTTGTTTAAATGCTTAAAGTTCAGGCTACCATAACATAGACAACTAAGCATACCTTACAATTAAGAATGAAGGATCTTAGCCAATGAAAATGAAATAACACCTATGATGTAGAAAGCGCTTATAGAGAGACTAGAAAATACATGGTAAGTAGGGATAACACAATAAGTCCATGTATGCAAATGACGTATGGAGAAAAAAAATAACTGTTTGATACCAATTCCTACCCTGAAATTGCATTCCTTTAAACTCACCAGAACTTCCTGAGTTTTCCGATTCGAAAAGGTGGACAGGGCATGTCTGAGGCCTTCCCCACAGTGTCGGGGAGGTGCTCAGTGCGATGAGGCACAGAGAGCTTCTCCGTCAGGCCCGAAATGCCCAGGCTGATCGCCGTTCCCGCCGCTGTGACCGGCGCGTGGCGACGCCAGCTGAGAAAACACGCCCACTTCCTGCGCGGGAAAGCACTCGTCTTCACGGCGGCTTGCTACTTTGTCCCGGCCTGGCTGTCTGCTGCGCTTCTGTGCAAGAGCGGTCGAGAACGGGGGCTCACACTTAACGCTCCCAGTCGCCCAGGTGCCCGGTATCACAGACGGCCATTTTTAGCGGCTGATCTCACCGAAGTGAAACATGAGGCAGTCCCACATTCCTCGGGAGACGCTGGAGCGCGAAGCCTTTACCTAAAACCAACTCCACTCCATGACCCGCCAGTGGCAGGCTGGGAGATCCCTGCTCGGCCACGGGGCAGTAGAGCGGGGATGTGGTCTAGCTCATGGCTGCACACGCTCTGCTATCCTTGGGTTTCATGAAGCCACTGCCCCAGTGCAGAGCGCTGCTCAGCATGCCCCCCCTCCCCCAAATGCTGCAGTGCCTGTTCTCGCGGAACAGGCGAAGCTGCAGATACACTGCGCGGCTCATTTGGGTTGGCCATCCCCACCAGTTTGCTCCCCGAACCCACATGCAGTGCCCAGTGGGTTGTGCGGTGCCCTCATGATGCCTTGACCACGGTTATGCTCACACATCGGCGGCCTCTGTGGTGCAGTACCGTCGCCCGTTGCTGTGGCAACGAGACATCCTGCGGAGCCTGTACCAGAGAGGGTCCCTTCATGGACTGCAGGGGTGTGGAAAGTGTTGTCCCGGTTTTCACACACATCCCACTCGGAAGGAAACCTGCTCGCTAGTGATTAGCCGGCCCCAGTCCGGCTCATTACAGGTGAGTCACGCAGTAACCTCTTAAAGATACGAACGTCAAGTTGCTCATGCTTAATCAGTGAACATGACGGGAGATTCAAGTCTGTTGGGACAGTGAAGAAGCACCGGTGGGACACAACAGGCTGGGGGAGCAGAGTAAACCCCCAGGACGGCCGGTTTTGGCTCTCAGAGTGCAGATGGGGACATGATGCGGGCAGGTTGCCCAGCATCTGTTGCCATGGGCGCCTCCTCCGCAAGAAAAAAGGCGACTTACACCTCGATAAGTGAACAAGTTGACTACCAGCGTACCTCATACACATATGTAAACACAAACTACAAAAACATTTTTTTTTACTATTTAATCAATTTTATAACTTTTCCTGCATAATCCATCCATCCATTATCCTCCGCTTATCCGAGGTCGGGTCACGGGGAAAGCAGTCTCATGAGGGAGACCCAGACTGCATAATCCATTACTTAAATATTGTTTTTTTGTATTTTCATGGCCTTGATTTTTATGAGAGGTGATAAAATGAAAAGCACTCACCACAAACTCCTGGCCCTGGAGAAGGTCTTGTCAACCCTGTAAAGACAAAATGGATACGAGTAATTAAACCTGGAGGCCGCAGTGGCGCCCCCTGTCTGCCGTCCCCTCTCTCTGCGACACGAAGAGTCGTGTGCCACGTAAACAAGCATAGTGCCTACCCCACAGCCCTGAGCTCGATTGGCCGTGCGGACCTGGAAAACCTCCCGGCACCTTGGCCCGGAGGCACCGCTCACAGCCCCGCTCTCATTGGGCTCCGCCTCCGCGTTAAGTAACCGCGCGGCCATCTGCTGCCCCTGGGGTTGGTGAGAAGGGCGGTTGGAGCGCCGCTTCCTGTACGCTTGGCTGTGTAGTTGTTTCCAGACAGCAGGTGGTAGGCTTGGTGCCATTCTCCCCCCCCCCAGTACACACACTCCCCCACCTGCCCTCTTCAGGTCCTCGTGAACAGCTGTGCAAAGCAGCAGCCCCACCCACTGTGATTACTGCCATTTAAAGCAGTCCTGCTCATTCTATTCTATTATGAAAGTCGGTGCCATCAAAGAGGGACAAAGGGCAGATTCCAGCACACCTGAGGCCTTCCTGAACACCATCCATTATGCTATCATCATTCTTATTAAAGGCTGAAACCTGTGCGATCATTCCGGTTAAAATGCTCCTGCGTGGCTACAGTCACACCAGTCCAGTGCTACAGTTATTTAATAAAGACCAGGTGAACTCTGACAGAACATTGCAGACTGACATGTATGTCATTTTCTGCCTGCTACTTGTGTGAATGTGTTTCTAAACCAGAAGCCATCCTTTCAAATCCAGCATAAATTATATTTACCATTTGCACAAGCACATTGGAATGCTTCTCTTCACCTGCCCTATCTTGCTCTCCATAGCTTGGGGGGCGGGGGGGGAGGGGGGTCAAAGCACTGGGTCAGTCAACATGTGGCACCCCTGGAGCTGGGGGGCTGGAAGGGCCTTGCTCAAGAGCCCACAGACATGTGACTGTTCTGTAGAGGGCGGGGTTCAAACTAGTGATCTTCCAATGACAGGGAAAACCTGAACAGCGCTTTCACCTGTTGGGGGGAGGGGGGGGTTAAGGACGTTGATAATAATTCAGGGGTCACAAAAAATAAAAACATACAGCAGATTCTACCAGTCTCGCTTACCAAGATACACAACCACCCATAGAACAGATGCTCCGCTCAGCTTGGAAACAAAATGATCTCCCTGCCCATTTATCTCTTACTGTCTCATGTTTGCCTCCCCCTGGTCTGTCAAACCCAAATAAAGCCCCTGTTCAGTCCTCCCGCCTCCCCCCAGTCACAAGGATCTACTCACTGCCCAGAATGCCGCAATTTTCACACCAGGATAAAAGCACAGCGATGAGAGATGAGACTGCGATTCTCCTAATGCGCAATGCCGGGCCGTGATGGGAAACGGATAATATTCCAAAACCCGCGAGCCGATTTGGATCAAGCCAGACAGTCTACGTGCAGAAGCCTTGCAGCCATCAATTACAGTTACGTGCAGCGATGAATGCGAAAAGATTCATGGGAAGCTTTTTTAGTATCCCAGCAACTAATGGACATGGCCATTTAATATGAATGCCCCCATAAAAGGCACTTCATCTATAACAAAACACAAGACACTGCCGCGCAATGTTTCTGGTGTAATAACAGATAAATTCGCAATCTAAAGTTCTTTAACGAAAACTGCCTGATGCAACAGCAAAGCCATTAAATCTGCCTATTTTTGGTTATTCTTAATCAGAAATCAATTACGCAAAATAAAAAAAGATGAGTACAATCATTTAATACATGTGTGCACCATGGCCGTACCTACCATTGAGTACTGCGAGGTCAAGTCCTTAGTATTTTTTCTGCAACTCGAATAACCATGAGCCATTACAGGGCACATCTGGGAAGAGCTAACAGTTTTGAGCTCCATATTTTAAAAAATACTGGCTGCACCCGTGGTAGGTACCATTTAATAAACCTTGGCATGTTTCTTGAACTTAATGCAATCATTCATTTAATGATGGTAAATTACAGAAAATCGCTGCTTGTCAGTAGATGGTGCTGTGGAGCTAATTATTTTTCCTGGTGTCAGAGACTCAAGAAAAGATATTAAACCTCATGCATGAATACACGTTAATGTTAACATTTTATATAATATAAAACAAGAACCTCTATCAGCATAGTGATAGGGTTTGGAGATCTTTACAACTATTTAATAATACCAAAGTACACTTCTCATAGTGTCTGTGGATTAGAATCAGAATGAAAATATCCTGAGTGAACAGTAGGTATAATCATAGTGAATTTGTATATATTCAAATAGGAAAGGATTATTAAAAAAAAATTCTATAGGGCGGGTGGCATGGTGGTGCAGTGGTTAGCGCTGTTGCCTCACACCTCTGCAACCAGTGTTTGAGTCTCTGCCCTGTCTCCATGCGTGTGCAGTTTGCATGTGTTGTCAAGGGGTTTCCTCCAGTTCCAGAAAGGCTTCATTAAGATCAGTCCTATGCAACTGACTGAACTGCAAAAATGCTTCAGAGAAGGTACTAGAACACGACAGAATCAAGTTCATTATGACATCACACAATGAAAAAAGATCACGTAATTAACCACAGGAAAAAGAAAGACAGGATTAAATGCTGTGAAGATCCACCTGCAGACCAGAACAACCCAAACAAACAAAGACCGAGTGGTTATTGTAGATAAGCTGCTGAACTGAGTGTGTCTGGTTTCCTAGCAATGCTTGGAAAACATCCCAGTCACCTTTAGCAAATTTACGACCCCAGCACATCCCACCGGTGGGATCCTTCCAATGAGAAACATGCCATGCTGGGCTGCTCACACATGGGTGAGTGTCTTGTAGAAATTCCTAAAAATGTCCCTCAACCAGGGCTCAGGCTATGACGGGCATGAGGATGCATTCCCTCCTGTTTAATTTCACTCATGTAAAGGAAAATCTACCAAGTAATTATAAATATTTATATTTATAACTAGTTCACTCATAATTAATGAAGAAATAAGGCTCAAGTTCACCAAAAACTGCCTTTGAACATGCTGTTTTTCTCTCCATGCGTTGAGAAAGTGATGCATAACATTCCAGGGCCATAATGCACACAATTTAAGAAATCTACCTAGGAATTAATTTAAAATACACGAAATTTGTTGACAAATTATGAATGAATCAGGTTTGGATAGTGATGGAAATGTATTTATCTTGCACAAAAAAGCAGAACAGTAGAGTGGCGATGCTTTCGCATGAGAACGAAATGCAGGCCGTCTAACTGAAAGCAAGTTTTGGCTGCTGAGCCAGAACTTTTAAATAATGTTGTCAGATCCTCATGTCATTATGTTATGCTGTCAGACTGGGCTTTTTTGGGGGGAGGGGGGAGAAGCTCATAGCATAGCCTTGTACACAAATCAGAGCTTTGAAGATGACACATCAAGTGCGTCTCGGACATGCCGTCATTGAGGCAGGTGGGTGAAGACCCAGTCTACAGGTAAGCAGCGCTAATGCACCAATCTTCTGATTAACTCATTAACAAAGTGGCACCAGTGACCGATGACCCATTGTCTTGTTCTGTCTCAGCAATACCCTTCCCTTGTTTAGAGGACTCATGGGACAGCCACACAACATCCTCTTTCCCAGAAACAGGGTGTTCTCAAAGAAGGGGAACTGGGTCTGCAGAGAGAATGAGCCTCGGTGAGCCGAAGGGGGGATTTTCTGACCGCCCATGGAGGACATGGGAAAGTGACTCACACAGGTAAAGGTGTCTCCTTGCATAGAAGAGAAAAGAGAGTGACCCCCAGGTCGGCAACTTAGCGCTGTCGTGGGAAAGGGTGACGACCTCCCTTTGATTACAGGCACCCTTATAAACATGTCGTAAGCTGTCATGGGGCCACCTTGACAGGGACCCTCACCAGGGACACCTCTTAGGCAAGCCTGCAACTTCTCAGCTTGTCAAATCTCTCTCTTCTCACACTGCTGAGATGAAACTGCTGTTTTTGAGAGAACAGAATACATCCATGGCTATCAACGTTTTTTTACACATAAAGTACAAAATCTTGGGAGTTTCAAAATTTTTATCATATACCCATAAGAATTTTTGGGAAATGAGGGGGGAGGGGGGCATCTTATCAGGGATGAGTTAAAAACAAACAAACAAATAAAGATTTTAAAGAAAAGCATGATAAGTGGCTGTGAGGCTCACAGTAAAATGAGAACAAAATGCAGAACAAGTGCTATTGCTAGGAAAGTGAAGTACGAGCTCTCCGTTACAAACAGATGAAGGTTTATTTAAAGAGTGGGGGTTCATTTCACATACTGTCGTTCAAAACAGAAACACTCCTCACAGCTGGCAAATTTATTTACCAAAAATTAAACAAAAGCCCAAGACCATGTATCCAGTGAAATTCAGCTGTAAATTACATAGAAACTCCTACGTCTATAAAATCTGAATTCTTAGTTTTGATTTTGCCAGGAAATAAGGATACACTGACAACGATGCGAACTTACGGTTAGACAAAGAGCAGACATCATTTTTACATATATTCTACTCACATATTTATTTGGATTTTGATTCGGCTTATACAATCCATTTCAAAAAGAAATCTAATAATCTTTGAAAACTACACAGCAATGGAAAGCAGGTATAATCAAATAGAAAACAAGGGCAAATGAATAATGAATAATCCATGAGTATTACAGCTAAAGGGGACTCGGAGAGCTGTGTACCTCACACCCTGTCCTCTCACCACAAAGGTAGGGCTGCCAGCTCTCACGCATCTGGCGTGACACTCACGCTTTCAGACTATCATGCTCATGCAAGAAATCTTACAGACCATTTACCATCCATCCATCCATCCATCCATTTTCTACCAGACCATTTACAAGGTAATAAAATCATGTTACATGTTAATGCGTGTGCACGTGTGAGAAGACTTGCCTCAATTGACAATCTCACTCCAGCCAGCTGACCGAAGCTGGCATCCCTGGGAAGGGGAAAAATGTAGGACACTATGAAGCAGCCAAGGACCCTTAGCAATGTTCCTGGGATCACTACACTGCACCCTAACTGCATTAAGCTCCCACAATCTCTCTCACTGGATCTTCACTGCCATAACAAAAGGCACATGCACAACTTGCCTTCCCCCTGTAGCGCTGCTACATGTTGACTCTTATCCTAGTCTTCACACCATCACAGCATATTGTGTCCCAATTCAGGTCGCGTGGCTGTCTGTGTCGAGGTGTGGGTACTGAACTCCAACTGCATCACTATCAGGCTAAGATCCCTTAGCAATTCATCACATCTTACAATTTTATTACATATTTTGAAAGGCATTC
Organism: Mormyrops boulengeri; assembly: GCA_026781065.1. Classification (NCBI taxonomy): domain Eukaryota; kingdom Metazoa; phylum Chordata; class Actinopteri; order Osteoglossiformes; family Mormyridae; genus Mormyrops; species Mormyrops boulengeri. The sequence continues at coordinate 2,081,789 of JAODLD010000113.1, forward strand.
TTATCAGAATCAGAATCAGAATTACTTTATTAATCCCCATGGGGAAATTGTCTCACATTACAAAACAAACTCCTGATAGAACTATAGAACAATAAAGTAATTGAAGTAAAAGAAATAAAAGAGAATAGAAAATAAATAAAATAATATGAAATTAAATAAAAATAATAAAATAACCAATAAAATAAAACTTAAAGGCCACAATTATTGGCTTGTAATATTCTGACCAAATCCCATTATCAGACACAGCTTGCTGTACTAAAATATGTATCCACAATTGAGGATGTGAAGTCCGCCCAATGGATCGTTCTCAGCCCAGGATATCCCAAGATTCCTTGGGCAGAGCTGAAGTGAGTGTGTCCTGGCTAGGCGATAGGAGGGGCGCTTCGTGATTCAAGGGTGATATTTTATTTTCCATACATTAAGGTTCCTGAAATTACAAAATGTATATGATATAAATAGGTCAACGCTGTGTGTTTATTTGCTCATTACATTCCATTTTCTGAATATCGGTCTCCTCTAATTAACACAATTCTGTGTCCCTTCTTGCTGTGGCCATCCATGCGTGGCGGCACTGCACTCAAACTGCTAGATTTACGTAGCTACCTGAAAATCGGTTCAGAATTAATCGCGTTACATTTGCATCTCTCAATATTCATTATATTTGTTTACTAGCGACACTTGACCACTCCAATATTGCGGACGCGACAGCCAGCAGCAACCAGTGAGGAATCTACGCACGCAGACAGACAGACAGATACATACATACTTTATTTATCCCCAAGGGGAAATTCGTATATCCAGTAGCTCCTTCGAAATACATAAAATAGTACAAACTGATAAAGATTCATACTAAAATACAGAAAAAAGATACATCTTACATAGAACACGATCCATTAGTTATAATAGATGAACGAGAGTGGGTGGAATGGGAGGATGAGGTCAGAGAGCATTATTGAGAAGTCTACTTGCAGTGGGACTGGACCTCCTAAAGCGCTCAGTTCTGCAGCAGTGAGAGGAGCCGTCTCCCACTGCTGCTCCTCTGCCCAACCATGAGGCTGTGGAGAGGGTGTCCACTGTTGTCCATTATATCTTGTAATTTGTTAGATGCGGCCCTTCCTACCACCGTTTTAATTGAGTCCAGCCTCTTGCCCTGCCCAGCACTGAGCTGGATTTGTTCACCAGCTTGCTCAGCCTCTTGGTGTTTTTATCTGGCAGGCTGCACCTCCACCAACACACAGCAGCATAAAAAAAGGACACCAGCTACCAATGAGGGATCCACGTTTCAAATCTATTGGCCAATGAGCGATCTACGTTTCATATCTATGGGCCAATGAGAGCTCTACGTTTCATATCTATGGGCCAATGAGAGATCTACTTTCAAATCCATGGTCGTTGTGTGGCTACGTCATCTAACATGGTAGCGTCCACAAAAGCGCGCGTGCGACGGTCTTTTTGCCAAGTCCGGCTACGAGGGATACTCCGACGAGGGTTTTTGCGGCCGATCGGCGAAAACATTAATGTAAAGTTAAAGTGGCGTGCTTTCAGAATTAATCACAAATATAGTTAAATAAATAAATATATGTTTTCGTCATTTAAAGGCCGTCGATTGAGTAATTAAGACAGGACCGACCGTTTTAAATCGGCCGCCGATCGTTCGGAGCATCTCTACTGACTACCTCCTCAGTCGATGCTTAATGGGAGACAGGATGGCAGAATCTGCAGCATCTGATGTATCTGATTATACTGACACTGACACTGACACTCCGGAGTTAATGGACTATGAAGAAGAAGCAGAGGCAGACGTACTTTTGTCGGCAAATGGAACAATCTGTTGGTCCAAAAGACGGCCTGAAGGACAAGGGAATCCGCCAGCAGCGCTCAATCTCATTTCAGGGCCAACAAGGATGGCTAGTTCTCAAGCAAAGGATATGGTATCTACCTTTAAGCTGTTCCTTCCATACTCGATTGAAAAGATTATCATGGAAAATACGAACCTGGAGGGGAGGTGGAAGTTTGGCGATCAGTGGGTTGACATGGATAGCACCGAGTTCTATGCCTACATTGGGCTGCTGATTCTTATCGGACTGTACAAGTCAAAGGGAGAAGCTGTTGCCAGTCTTTGGGATTTTGGTACTGGAAGGCATATATTTTCTGGCACGATGGACCTTGAGAGGTTTCGTGCGATCTCGGTAGCAATTCGCTTTACCAAACACGAAACAGAAGTTGCAGAAAGCGCCGAAGACAAATTAGCACCAATCAGAGACGTGTGGGATTTATGGGCGGACAAGCTGGGTTTGCTGTACAACCTTGAAAAGGATATCGCTGTTACCGAGAGGCTGATTCCCTTCAAAGGTAACTCACTCTGTTTGTACATTGTTATAACAGTTTATAGTATTTTATTTTTGGTAAGGCTTTACAACCAGGGTGCCTTCCGGTCATGGAGGGCCAGTTTGCAACACAGTTTTAGGATTTTCCTGCTCAAACATACCCGCTAAAGCTGGCAGTTAGCTGGTGCGTTCCTATAGTACATTATATGGCTGGGCGATGTTTGATATCAATACCAACACCGCGTGTTATGCACTTGACATCGCACGGCATCATCGAAATTTTAATACTCGAACTCTTGGTACTGGTACTGTACCAGAAGTCAATGCAAAAGGGGGGAGTACCTAACCTTCCATACCAAAAGTGTACAGAGGCTAACTGCAGTTGCCAATCTGCATGTGTGGTTGTTACCCCCCGAACCTGAACAGGACAAGCAGTTTCAGAAGACTGACGGGTCGGTGTATGGATATGGCTATTATATTTTATGAATATATATTACAGCTGTCATGTCTTGCTCGTTAACCATATTATGACTGCATTGTTTTAAGACGTGTTAAGGTATACTTTCATGCTGCTTATGAATGTTCTATAATTGCGTAATGAATGTATTTTGAAGGCTGCGGTTAAAACACATACTTATTACAAAAGTAATTTTTCCAGAATTTTTGTCTAAAGCATTTAAGCATCTTTACTTGTTATTGCAGGTCGCTGTGATTTCCGGCAACATATCCCAAACAAGCCTGGGAAATATGCCATAAAATTATGGCAGGTCTGTGATTCCATTTCAGGTTATGTCTGGAATGTACAGTTGTACACGGGAGACACTGCAGTAGGATCCGAGAAGATGATTCGGGGTACGAGAGTGGTGCTGGATCTGACAAAGGGGCTGAAGGGTCACACTGTCTTTTGTGACAGTTTTTTTGCCTCTTTTGAGCTTGGCCAAGAGCTGCTGAACAAAAAAATGTTGATGGTGGGTGCTGTGCGGCGTAGCATGCCAGAACTGCCATTTGCTCTGCGCTCAGCCAAAGGCAGACCAGTGCACTCCTCAGAATTTGTGTTCACCCCCACTACTACACTTGTCTCCTACGTACCAAGGAAACATAAGAGTGTTCTCTTCATGAGCACCTCCCACAAAGCTGGTAGAGTGAAAGGACCCAACAAGGAACCTTGGCTCATGTTCGACTACAAAAGGACAATGGGAGCAGTTAAGCGCCTGAACGAATCTACTACCACCCACATTTGCAGACGAGAAACATCACGCTGGCCCCTTGCGCTGTTTTTTGACATGCTGGATATCTCACTCCAGAATTCATTTGTTATTTGGAACAAGGTCAGCCCTACGTCGGCTACTTCGAAATTAAGTAGCAAACTATCATTTTTGCAGGCACTAGGAGAAGCCCTAGTTACTCCTGCAGCACAGCAGAGGTCACAACTGTCCCATAATCCCTTTGCTGCATCACTTGTGTGGCGTGCTGTACAGGCTTCCTCTGTATGCACCTCCTTGGAGACAAGGATAAGAACAGGGGAAAAGGGTAGGAGGAGATGCCGGTTTTGCAAAGGCAACGACCATAGGACAAATGTGGTTTGCGGCAAGTGTGGCGTATACATTTGCAAAAGGCATACGGCCTATTACTGCCAAGCCTGCTCACATTAATGTGTGCTATTTGCTTATTCACAGCCTTCAGTCGATGCTCGAGCACCAGCCCTATAGGCTTTTATAGCATTAGTAGTCTGTGTAGTTTAGTTGTTATAGTGATTTATTTTTTTTTGTTCTTGATGATTTGCTGCCTTGTTTTCTTGCAATAATTGCAATTTTCCCTGCATAATTCTGTCGAAGTTTTTCTAGTCTTATTTTCTAGACTTGCACTGTGAACAATGTAAGTTTTCTAATTGCAGAATAAAATCCACTGAAGTGAAGGTGGGGTCTCATCTCTAACGCCGCTTTTCCACTGTCATACAGGAACGGACCCGTACCCGACTTGTACCCAATCTGTGCCAAAAGTATATGGCGGTTTCATTTGGCTTCAGTTTTCCTCTGCAAAATGGTAAGCTTGGTAAAGGCGGAGCCAAGTTTGGAAAGTGACAGTGGCGTAAAACCAGAGAGACGCTTACTTACGGTTTATTTACTTCAATAACACTATTACAAAATGTTTACTTGTTCCTGGGCAGAAAGTGTTATTTCCCAATTGCTTATGACTAAAGTAAATGGAAAAGAGCTATTTTTCTCTTCAAACTTTGCCTTTGTGGCCTGGGTAATGACATTTTCAAATTCACCCATTTTTACAAATATTCCAGGTAGATTCCATGCTATGGAGCCCCCAAAGGGGCAAACAAAAAAATCTTTTACATTCTTACATAAGCAGTAGAAAGTTTCAAAGGATTTTCTTGTTTGTCCATGTCCTTTTAGGGACTCCGTTCATTGCTGAGTATCTGATGAAAAATTACCTAGAACTTATAAGAATTTTAAAAGAACTTTCTAGAATGTTGTAGAACTTATGAGAATTTTCAAAATACATTTACAATTTTCTAGAACTTTCCATAGTAATGTGTATATATACAGGGACTCGCCACTTAACAGTTTAGCTCTAGCTGCCTAAATGAACACCCAAACCTATTTGAATTTATCAGAGGCGGCATCAATTGACTGCAAGCATTCTCCAGACACATTCTGATATGTGGCCGATTTATCAAGACAAGAGTGAGAACTTGCTCTGCCACAGCCTCTGCTAAAATGTGTGAAGCCTACAAGGCATATTTCAGCGTGCCTGTCAGGGATATTTCAGCGTGCCTGTCAGGGATCAAGGCAAACCCTGGGCACCTCATTTTACCTGCAAGCACTGCAAAAAAATGTTTTTGTTCACTTTTGTATAACTTTAGTATAAATAAATGTAAATCTTAATTCATATTTTGGTTTATTCAGACCTTATGTAAAAAAAAGTGTGCATATTTGCCCATTTTACATAGAAAATAGGTTAATTTCAAAATTTCATTGTGAAGGTCACAAAAAAAAGTTTGAAGGGAATGATTTCTGTGCTTTGACAACATAAGCAATTAAGAAATAACACATACGGTCCCGGAACAAAATGCGTGTTATAGTGTAATCCATGTGCTGAACACTGGTATCTCTGTGCATTTCCACCAATCAGATGGTGGTGATGCAACCAGTTTGGTTTTGTCGCGCTTATAGCTGTACTAGTAAATGGGGCCATGTTAGCGAGGTTGCGACTTGAGTATGGTTCTCATACTTTGAATTAGAAAAGCACCAATTCACAGTATGGGTCCGGTACGGCTCGGTTCTTAGTGGCAGTAGGAAAAGCGGCATACAGTGTTGTTAGTAGGGCTGCCGCGATTAGTCCACGCAGTGAATGACGTTGACGCTTAAAATGCATCTAATATTGTAAAACACATTGCTTTTTAAAATTACAGTGGAAGCTGCTTATAGTGATCACATTTCTCTGGGTGAAATTGGTTAGTATATAAGCGGATGATCATTATAACTGAATTTTTCTTTCTCTCGGGCAGATTACCATCCAATTGATGTTTGTATATTCATTACATGCATATGAGGTAATAAAACAGATAGCGTCTCTATTTACTGAATTTTATTGACTCTTAAAAAATGCAGTACAGCTGTTTCAAACGCTTCACAAATTACAGTATTGTACAATTTAGATTTGGCAAATACACTTTGAGTCTATATTTGTCATTGAGAGAGAACTTTTTCCCCCATCATCTTTTCAGGTAGCCTAGGCTCAGATGCAGACGGGTTATTGCAAGGCAAAGTAGGGCCATCAAAGCAAAGTTTAAAAAAAGGATTACTGTCATTTTACTTTTCTCTATATGGTGTCATGTGTTAAATAAAAAAAACGAAATGAACAATGTAGACAGACTGTTTGATTAATATAAGCAATTCTTTTAAACAGCACTTATACAGGATTGACACTGTCCCAACATTTTTGATCTATATAAAGGGCTGATCACTATAACTATGACCACTATAAGCGATTTCCACTGTATTTTAATGGAATTACGTTTTGATTTTTAATTATCACAGATGTTTTCCTTCAATACCACTACATGATTATGGGAGTAGTTCAAATTATTACAAAACAAAAGGTAGTTTGAACACTGCAAAGTTTCAATGACATAGCACAGCTGCACTAGCGCTATACATGTAGAGCGCCTGAAGAGAACACACACAGGCGCTATTCCAGACCGCCAGAACAGGCAAAACTACCGCAAGTGTTCTTCACTCCTGTTTATTAAATTACCATTACTATTTCAACACGCAGGGTGGGCACACACAGACACAATATGTACAATGATTAACATTTAACACTACACTTGACTTTACAATACAGCATAATTACATTACAATACACGCGCCGACGAACTATGTACATGCCTGGCATCAGTCCAACCTGCTTCGCTGCCCGCCGGTACCTCCGCAGTACATTGTAGCTCATCATTAAAATGAACTTAAATGGAGGGAAATCATTGGCCCATTAATCGACCCATGGGCGTCGCCGCCATTAAATCTGATGGGGACGTGTCCCCGTCACATTTCATAATTATTCGTTTGGGGGGGGGGGGGGGGGGGGGGGGGGGGGGGGGGGGGGGGGGGGGGGGGGGGGG
>JAODLD010000113.1:2094437-2105525 GCA_026781065.1 Mormyrops boulengeri
GCCGTATCCAGGGATGATGCCCAGCACCAATCACACGGCGGGCCGTATCCAGGGATGATGCCCAGCACCAATCACACGGCGGGCCGTATCCAGGGATGATGCCCAGCACCAATCACACGGCGGGCCGTATCCAGGGATGATGCCCAGCACCAATCACACGGCGGGCCGTATCCAGGGATGATGCCCAGCACCAATCACACGGCGGGCCGTATCCAGGGATGATGCCCAGCACCAATCACACGGCGGGCCGTATCCAGGGATGATGCCCAGCACCAATCACACAGCGGGCCGTATCCAGGGATGATGCCCAGCACCAATCACGCAGCCAGCCGTACCCAAGGACGGCATCCAGCACCAATCACGCAGCCAGCCGTACCCGGTGTGATTAGGAAAGACCTAATTAACTGTAGCATCACATCTTAATCCTTATGCTAATATTCAGCAGTAAGGATACAATACAATGATATCCAGTGTGTGCGGGGAAAAAAGACAACAGAGGATCAACAGCAAACAGCAAGCGGCAGCAACCCTTTGGCAGTTTCAGACTAAGTAACCTCCCTGGGATATGTGGTCTAACCAATGCCTCACGTCACCGGCAGGCAAATCTTAGTGAGTCGGAGGGTGCAAGTAGCACAAGAGTGAGGAGTGGAAATACAGGGACCGCCCCCCCCTTTGGTATAAATGATAAATGGAAACCCCAGAGATTAAAGAGATGTGCTGTGTGGTATAGTGGTCGACTGTGAAGACCAACGGCTATTCGGATGACTGGATGCTTACTGGATGTATCATTTATTATTACCTTTAAGTCAAAGTATGACAAAAAGCTCGAGAATTTGGGACCTTATTTAAAGGTAAAAATGGGGCCCCTCTGATGAGCCGTTCAACATTTTGACCACAGATACAGTCCTCTAACCATTATCTTACCATTCTCTTAGACAGGAAATGAACATGAATAACAGGAAGTCCCTGAGAGTACAGCTTTAAGTCATTACTTTTTAAATGCCCCACCCTCCCGATGATTAATCACCTGACCATTACCACCAGTAAATATCAGCATTGTTTCACTCTAATATATATTTACATTTTACATTGTCATTTTATTTATTTGGCAGGCGCTTTTATCCAAAGCAACATAGAATTGAGATAGTACAGGCAGACACCTGTGAGGGATCAGAGCCCTTTGCAGAAGCCCAAGGGGGAAATCACTGTCAGTCAGTCCGAGGTGACCATCCAATCACAGGCCCAGCATCCTAACCTGCTGAGCCCCATTTTTATAGATTTAATTCCTTCCACCAGCTTGTTAACGTAAAGTAGCTGAACGAGTAACGGAGTGGTTATGCTGCTGGCTGCACTGTGATATTCCACACTACCTCCACAACCTGCTTCGCTAATCGCTCCTCTTTTTACAAATGTTAGGAAAAGTGACACTGTGACCTTTAAGATGCGCTTAAGAGCATCTACACATATATAGCTCTCAAAAATCTGCATTTTTACATCTTGGTTTAATCCTGGTTCTACTGGCAGAAGGCTACACTGAGAGGTAAGCTGCTTCCAGGTTCAAAGTTCCTAAGACAGCAAGACATAAGAACAAGATGAAGCAGGAGACACTGGGAATAACCAAAAACAAGCCAGGTAGAGGGCAGAAGCAACTTTCTAATGCCAGAGAACCATCAAGTTATGGAACAAAGCCTCCTGAATCGGAAGATGACCTCAAGTGACCTTCAAAAGCAATGGGAAACATTAAGTGCAGGTGTGAGGCACTGCTAGGACAGTTCGTATCAGGCTCCGATAAGCAGGACAGAAGGCCCATAAAGCAAGGAAGAAGCCCTTCATCAATGAGAAACAGGGAAGAACCAGACTGGAGTTTGCAAAAAAACAATGTATGTTTTACACAGATGCATTCCCATAAACTGAGAAAAAAGTGAAATTAAAAATGGTGCCATGGTCTCTTATTTTCTCCAGAGCTGGGAATCACCCCAATATCGGCATGAATCTTTAAAACTAAGAGCCGCGGGGCGATTGCCTCACAAACAGCACATGGACAGAGAGGCCCACTGAAAGTTCACCTAAAGCTGGGCTCTTTTTAGCTGAAGGTCACACTGCCCTTCCCTTTGGAATCTGTTATTTTCCTTGGGCTCTGTTTTGCATGGACTTCACTGTTATGTGGAAAGTGGCATCAGGGAAAGTGCTGAGCTTCATGAAACACCGCGGCTCCCAGCCGAAAGCCTCAATATGGGCTTTTCCACTCGGAATGTCTCTCAATGACATTACAGTTCTCCCATTGTTAACGTCCTTTAATTAGGATTCTGAAATGCACTGAAAACAAAGGACATTTTTCTCTTAAAAAAGGAAGAAAGTTCTCTCCACTGTATTAAAGGGGAGGTCTTTCTATCACAGAACTCCGTAATTGTTTTATTTGACATTAAGTTTGTGAGAGCAAATGTATGATATTATGATCGTAGGACCACGCTGGGAGACCATTGCAGAGACCATTCATTCATTTCTATGAGGAAAACCCTAATCCCTACACAGCCTTAACCTTAAGTGACCACACAAAATACACACTTTTAGTTTTTTGATTGCAATCACAGATTTTTATAAAATTGAGTTTCCCCCTCCAAAAAAATGGTCCCCACAATATCAAAATAACAGGTTTTTATCGGATTGTGGGGACAGTTGGTCCCCAGAATGTAATATATACACACACACACACACACACACACACACACACACACACACACACACAAACACACACACACACACACACAAACACAAACACACACACACACACACACACACACACACACACACACACAGATTCCCCCACTATATGAATATATCCATACACTTAACACTAAAATATGAAATTTATATATAAAATATATCAAATATGAACTTCCACAAATTTCACAAACACATCTACAAACTTCTGCAGACTCTTTTCAAGGGTTATCGGAAGGCAGCGCTTTTGGTAGGTTTCAGGTCCTCTTTGGAGTGTCCGGGGGGGGGGCAGTTTAAGGCCGCGTGGAATACTTCAGCGGAGGGTGTACTGAGGAAGCCATGGGGGCGCCTTATTCCCTGCCCCCAGAGGACCTGTCAACCGCTGCTGGTATTCCACTCTGACCAGTCAGCACAGCTGGTCCCCACCTCTGGAGGGCGCTTACCGTCCCGGTCTGGTAGTCCACACATTAATAGGCTCGGCTTGTAAACTTCAGCAGCAGAGTGTTTTACGGCCTTTATTTTCCCCAAAAAATAATTAACCCACCCCCAATCAGCTGGAATGGAGCACTTTGTTAATCTTTCTTCAGAAGGTGCTCTGAAGCCAGCCATGGCGGCTCGGGGATGGAAATGTCACAGAAAAACTTGTTTTGTCAGCCCCCGGGGCTTCATTAACCAAAAAGGCTTTACTGTATGCACATGACAGACTGTGAGAGAGCTCCAGGGGCACATGGAGATACTGCCTGCAGACATGTACCGACCGAGCTACACAGACACACACAAATGCACAGACACACACAAACGCACAGACACACATGCACACACAGCTACGAGCAGACTGGGTGCAAACTGCGTGGGCTGTCCACATCAAGACCCACACAGAAGTCACACATGGGCAAATACAGACAAGCAGAGTAAAGTGACCGAAAACCAACCAGATGCTCACCCTCCATAGGCTCCGAAAGTGAAGCTGCGTTTCCTCTGCGGCATGTTGGCTGAAAGCTGGGCGCTTGGCCTCTGCCACCCCTCAAGTCCAGTCTCCAGCCCAGTCTCCAAGCGAGTGCCTCTCACTTCTGCCTTAAATTCGCACCCGGTTTTAGTGAGTGAGCGGATGGACAAACACGTGTGTCTCTCTCTCTCTCTCTCGCCTGCTTGCTCATCTACTCGTTCACTTTTTCACTCCTCCCTCTCACGCCTCTTTGCCACATAAAGGGATTGGGGGGGGATTCACCACTTCCAGTTGCTCTGGTAACAAGTCAGGCTCTGTGCTGCACTTTTAGCTTCAAAGTTTTTTCATGGATTCACAAACAACCAACGAAGAACAAGAGAAAATGCCTTTCCACACCAGTTTAAAATACAATTACATCCTCTTATCGGAATAAAAAAGTTAATTGTAGTTTACATAATTTGTCACAAATATTCACTCTCATTTCAAATTCAGTTAATTATTGCCTGGAGAAAAAACCTAAATACTTAAAATAATGCAGTAGTTTGTTCACAAACTAGAACTATGTTTTACATCCTAGTTTCCCCTATAATTTTCCAGAGCTTTTCATGGTTTGCAGGTACTTACAGAGTCGTTCTTGTATCTTCGTCGTTCTTCTGGAATCATTGTCCTGTAATCTCTAGATCCACCATGACTTAGACCCAGTTTTTTATGTAATAGTGCCCTCAGAAGCTATAGAGTATGTTACTGATTCCCGACTTCTGGTGCTGACACACTGGGCCTGGTGATTGAATGGGCCTCAACCATTTCAGTAGTTTTCCACTGCAGGGTTACCACGGTATGCGCTGTAATGACCTCCAAGCCAAATGTTAACCTGAGACAGTAACTGCCATCCTTAAGGGTCTCTTAACTCCTACAATGTTCATATAAAGGACACAAAGAGTTCACAGAATTGTTGCCAAAGAAATTCTATATCTAAAGTCTACATCTACGAAAACACTTCACAATGTTCAGCAGAGAGCAAAGGGCACAGTCTTTCGTACATATACAGAAATCCAAATTCATGTCCTAACCTTACATATTTTCATTTATTGTCCAGTACTACTGCCAGAGGTCATGAGTGGGAAATGTGTTCATGACAATGATGTGACCAAGGGAGCAAGATCCTTAAGAATGCTACGATTGAAGAAGCAAGACTTGACATTCATAGCTTCCTGTTTGTTTTATGAACCATTTATCCCATCTAAACCTTCCCAGGTCAATGGAACCAGTAAAATGCAATTTGAACTGCTTATTTTGCAACAGTTAAACAGGCATGCATTGATACATGGCTACACATAAACCCCACAAATCATGTAATTCATAATTACATTATTTTTTTTAAAGTAATTTGAACATAGGACCTTTTGTCCTGCCTTCTGAACTCCAAAGTCTGGATCTCGAGTTTAAGACAAAACTTCCAAGCTTCTCTGGAATGCCAGAAATAACATGTTGAACTTTGAAAACAATCTTGAGACTCTGTATGTGCGATGGGCAAGATTGAAGAGCACTTAACCAGTTAGTCTTGACCGTGCCGGGCAACCACACCCACTGTGGGTTTCCGGGTAGGTGATCCAGGTGGGAGACAGTGCAGAGAGATTTTCAGAGACGGTATGAACAACAGCGTCAGTTTCAACGGTCCATCTCCACTGGGCTCCAGAGCTGAAGGCAGCTTGTGTAATCCCTTCGTCAGCCTTTATGCACAGCTAACAGAGCGTGAAATGAGTGCCATCAAGTGGGTCATTAAGAAATAACATGATCCTCCGAAGTGCCCGTGCCCCTCAGCAAGTGATCATTTACTTAACTCCACCTCATCTATATCTGCACTGGCTGTCCCAGCACTGTAGCACATTCCTGAAGCTGAGCCAGTTTTATACAGAGATCTTGAAACGAAGGTTAACGAGCTGCAGGTAAACATGACGAGGTGTATGGATAGCTGCTCATTATCCATGTCACACAGGATTAACCTACAGAGCTCCTTTTCATACACTTCTGTGAATAAGGCTGTTTTTTTACTTTTTGCCCCCCCCCCCCACAACATAAAACATTACTATTTTAAAATATTTTTTAAATCAGACTCCCCGAGTCCCCCCACTCATGGTTCAGACAGGTGAACTGCGAAGTTTAGACCATCTAAGTATTAAAGTAACTGTAACCCTAACTGGTAAGCAGGCTGTGACATGTGGCTCAGTGAAGTAGGATGCTGTCATTGTGATCAGAAGGTTGCTGGGTCAAATCGCAGACTTGGGAGAGAGATTTTACTGTTTGGCCCCTAACCCCTGATTGCTCCAAGGACTGTCTGATTCTACTTTTGCAAAAAAATCTACTAAATAAATAACATGCAAACTGGTTGTTGCAAAACCAACACATTTAATATATATATTTTATCACATGCCTTCAAGGCAAAAGCAAGCGGTGCGGAGAGGTCATAAAGAGAGACCCTAAAGATGTTTTGGAAAACCGTTCAGTTCTGTACTTCTGGAATGACAAACGGTGATGGTAGCCTCCATTTTTAAAAAGGGGGACCAGAGGGTATGGGGGGGACACACATGTGACTCAGTCGGTTAGGCCTCTTGCCCAATGGTCACCAATTCAAGTTCCATAATCTGCATAATAGTCACATGTTGTTCACCCCCCCCCTTCCTGGTGCTGGAAAAACGGCTGACTGCACTCAGGCCCATTGCTAGTTCCCAACTGTATGTATGTATGTGTATGTATAAATAGCACACTGTGTGTGTGTATGGATTAGTGATGGGAAAAAAATGACGTTTCATATTTGCATATATTTTTGATCCCACTAGGTGGTGCTCTCTGTTCAAAAAAGGGCACAAAGTATGCCCCAAAGCAAACCAAGGGCACCATCTAGTGGGGGTCAAAAATACAGCAAATGGTTCATGAGGCATCATTTTCTCCATCAGTAGTGTGCATGTCTCAAAGGAGAGAAGATGGGAAATGTGAAAACTAAAAGAATTCAAATATACCTCTACTCGACTTGCACAAACTTCAAATAAAGCATCATTTCAATTTTACATTTCGACTAGAGAGGATCACATCTCTCCTTCCGTGAGAAAGCCTATTCCTTAGTAATAGAGAAGAGAGTCTGCCCAGTGGCTGAACCTAGGATTCAGCAGGAATAAAGCATATTCCAGCCTGGCAGTGGAACAATAGGTCAGCTGTTCTCCTTCACGCAGCTGTGTGTAAGTTCATGGAAATATTTTTACAGATTCTACCTGTGCTTTGGGAACTTGGAGACAGCATGAGGAGATGCTCCCCAACACACACTGTGGGACATGTTCTGGGAATGTGGGGTTCCAGGGCGCACTGTATGCTATTCAGCCCCTGATCTTATGACAAATGCAGTATGAGAGTTATGGCCCCATCTTTGGAACAAATTAGATCAAAGCCATTCAGATTCATCCATTCAGGGTGTTGGCCTCATAAAGCGTGTGTCTTGTCTCCACTCCTGTTTATGGTTTTTAAAGACGTGTTATAATGGCACAGCCCTGGCTAGAAGAGCGTCTGGTATGTTGGAGCAGAAGATTCATCCGTGCATTCTGCCTCATTCAACTGGGATTTAGGCGATCTGATACCGAGTGTGAGGATGTGGAGGTGAGAATTAGCACTTCCGAATCTGAGGCCATGGTACCCTCTTGGAAAAGAGTGTATCATTCCATTCAGGTAAGGGGACAGACTCTGCCTCTAGCAAAGAGTTTAAGTACCTCAGGATCATGTTCGCGAGAGATGCTGAGATTGACAGGTGGATTACTGTGGTGGCTGCGGTTTTGCAGACACTGAAGAGGTCCATGGTGGTGAAGGAGGGTTTAGATTGTGAGATGAGACTTGAAGATTACTGGTCAATTTACATCCCGATATTCACCCATGGCCATGAGCAGTGGGTAATGATCAAAAGAACAAGGTTGTGAGTACAAGTTGGGGAAATGAAGTTTCTCCATAGGATTTCTGGAATCATTGTCCGTAACAAGGTGAGCCCTGGAGCGAATTTCAAATAGAGCTGAGTCTCCTTCGGATTGAGAGGAGTCTCCTTGGCTGGTTTGGGCGTCCTTTCAGAAGGTCACCTCGACGGCTCCCTAGGGAGCTGATCCAAGCACCTTTTGCAGACCTCAGACACACTGAGGAGATTACACCCCCCACTGATTTGGGAATATCTAAGGACCCCCCAGAATGAGCTAAACGGGACTGACCTGCTACATAATGCCAATAACAATAACCCCTCCCAAATACAGTCTTCATAGAATATATTTTGCTAATTTTATTCCCTGCATTCGGAATACCAGGCTGTTAATGGCTGCACATCAGAGCATTCGTAGGTGCATAGATTGCTTAAACAATGCTACATAAAAAAGAAATGCAAGTCAAGGAGTAGAAGTATAAAGCCTTAATTTGACCCATCTATCGATAGCCTGTTCTCAGCCTGCCTAAGTTCGCGGAGCGACATACTCATGATTCTCGACAATCCAAACCAATGTGGTTTCAGCAGGAGAGTGAGATTAAGAACAGCAGCAGACAAAGAATAACCCAGTTTCATGGATTTGCAGTAGGGAAGCGATGGAGAACTAGTCTCTGTTTGGGCGTCTACTCCCACACATGGCCCAAGTATGATCACGCTACAGCCGATGCAGAAGGCACCAGTCATGGGAAAGTGACAGTATTAATGATGCTTCCTCTGAAGTGCATGCTTTCAGAGCAGATGTAACTGTAGTCTAAGGAGCAGATAAAACAAAGGCAGTCTTGAGCAAGGAAAACAGTGGCAGGATGGTTCAGTTTGGTTTAGACCACCCGTTCTGGTTAGTTTTGTACTGTGTTTAAAGTGAGAGTTTCATTTCAGAAGTCAGGACCACCCCTCATTTGTAGAAGCAGTATAGAAAGGCGTATCGCCAAGGCTCTCTTGCCTCCAGGGGTGGAGGGACATTTTAGTGTCCACCCCCTATGATCTTACAGCCCATGCAGCCCAGCGGGCTGCCCCTGATTGTGGAAGACAGCAGCTGGTACTGAGAGACCGGTGGACGGCGGGTGGGTCGATTCAAACAGCCATGTTGGGACGCAAGATGATGCCAACACATCGACTGGAAGGTCTCCAGTTCAAATCCCATGGTTGGCAGGGTGATGTCACCGGCACCCCTGAGCAAGGCCCTTAACCCCTGTCCGGTCATGCTTATAATTGTATGTTGCTTTGGATAAAAGCATTTGCTAAATACATAAAATGCAAATGAAAATGCGCCAAGGAAATGCGCACCAGGCATGGCTAAAGCTGCCCGTGCTGGGCTGGGCAATGCCATAGGTGCCAGAAGACGTTTTGAGACAATCAACTCTATAAAAATTTTTTGTCATTTTTCTTCAACAAAAATTGTAGGCATGGGTATGCTGCCCTTCAGTACTCTGACACTGCAATAACACCAACAACCAGAGAGGGTGCTGAAACAATCACAGACTCCCGTTCACGCAAGAAATCTTACAGCTAACCTATATTATTCCATTATAAACCTAAAATGAGCTACATCAAAAGTGTTGGGGTAGTATACAAATTACAGACTATTTACAAGGTAATTAAAATGTTATGTACATGTAAATGCGAGTGCATGTGTGTGCAGACTTGTCTCAAATTGAAAATCTCATGCCAGCCAGCTGACCAACTTGGCAACCCTGTATATATGCTTGTAAGATGGGGTGGGAGATACCCTGGAGCGGGCCATGATGCTGCTCACCCAGTCAGTTTACTTGTGCCTTACCATCATATAAGGTTGTGTTTTCTGTTGTACTGACCTTGTAAATATACTCAGTAGTGATGGGGAAATGAAGTTTCATGAACCATTTGCTGTATTTTTTAACCCCACTACATTGTGCTCTTAGTTTGCTTTGGGGCGTGCTTTGAGCCCTTTCATTAACAGATCTAGTGGGGTCAGAGAACACAGCAAATGGTTCATGAAGCCTCATTCGCTCATCACTAACACTCAGACCTTGATGCCCAAGACTTACACTGTCAGGAAAAAAGGGTACAGCCCTGGTACAGCCTTGGTACAAACAAGATTAATGTCCCCCCCAGTAATACAAAAATGATCCTCTGTACCGTAAAAAGTACATTTACCTACAGCTAGGGTACAACTGGCAGACCCTTGAGGGTACAACTTTAGTAACTGTACCGTCAAAATTACAAATTGGTACTTTTTTCTGAAAATGTACAAAAAAACAGCTCCCTTTTGTTCCTCTCACTGTTTTTATTACAGCCATTTTCATTCCAGTCCACATGTTAAAATCCCCCCTTCCTTCCTCCTAAACCCAGATCATGTGACCCTTAATTTAGGCTGTTTTAAATCAGTCACATGTACTGTAACGTACCATGCTGGCTCAATCGGTTTGTGTTCTTTTCGTGATACGTCACAAAACACTTGACATTTTCAGTTGCTTAGCTGATGTCTTTTAATGTCCCAAATAAGCTATTTCAGTCTGGATAACTGATTAACTGAGATTAAGTATTTTATCCAAGGGTACAATAGCAGGGCTGTTTCTGGGGAATCTCTCCAACCTCTACACTGGTGACCCATTCAAATAAAACATTTTGTATAGAGCTATTGGGGTTTAATTTAGACACAAAATATATTGGATGACCTCAAATATACAGTTAAGTGTTTAATTAGTCAGGTGAGCCAGTATTTAAAACTGCTATCTAACTCCATATAAAATGTATTGAATAAACTGTAACACATTTCCCTTTGTTATTCACTCAAGCCATCTGTACATAAAAATCTGTTCTCAACAAGCTACATCCACCCCACCAGATCTTAAAGACTGTAGGAACATGGAAGTGTCCACCTTGGTAGGGAGGTAGTTAAGATCTAGGTGTTACCTGTAAGATGCTGCACCTCGGTCACTGATGTATCCATGTTTTTGTTTTGTCGCTGAGGTAAGTCTGACCAGTATGCTGTCTAGTCCTGAACTGCATACTAGAGAACTGGTTTCCCATATTTTCTATTGTTTTCATTCAGGACTGGTTACACACTGTCCCCATTCCTGCCGTCCCACCGCCTGTCCCTGAAAAGGGGGACACTGCCAAATAAAACAGCTCACTCCGCTCCCAGCTCATCGCACTCCAGTGCCCCAGGCTACCACACAGCTTCCTCAACATTATCAAAGTTTTATAGAAGATTACAGAACTTTATCTATCTATACTGTATACACACACAAACAGACACACACATTTTTGTGTATGTAAATATAATCTCATATACTGAAGATTTCCTGTGACATCATCTTAAAGATCTCCATTCATCTTAAAGACCTCCATTTCCTTATACGACTCTGCAATAGAAGCAGCGGGGGGGGGGGGGGGGGCGGGGGGGGGGGGGGCGCCGGGGGGGGGGCGGCGGGGG
>JAODLD010000113.1:2105535-2115760 GCA_026781065.1 Mormyrops boulengeri
GACTTGCAAATACTCCCCCCCCCCCCCCCCCCCCCCCCCCGAGTCCGAACCCCGCGGGATCCCTCCTGCTCAGCGAGAAAGCTCAAAACTCAGAAGCGCCCAACCACACATCATTCACAGCTACTCTGCCTGCATTCAACCTCAAATTCAGTTTTCAATTTTATGACGGAAATTTAATCTCCATGTACAATTTACCCAGTTTCTTATACAGTGAAGAGTACCATTATATTACAGTACTGTTACTACTCTACCATCTCATGTATGCTCAGAATTTACTACAGTGACTGATGATGTATTTGGGTTGAGGACCTTTGTTTACTGCACATTCTACCATATGCAGGTTGTAAGCATGTTTCCAGGTAGATATGTAAATCGTACAAAAACTGAAGGGTACATTGTTTAGAAACTCGTCCCACGCTGATACTTTTTTGGTTCACATTGGAATCGATTCCATAGTCTATCAGAGAATTTTCGTTCTAGGGGGTTTGGATGTGCCTCAGTTGTTGGGCTGCACTACTGTGTATTTGATATAGGCATGGTCACCTTTTCTGAAAGGCAATGCGAGGGCCACTCCTGCTCTGCAACTGCAGTGGAAAGAATGAAACATCTGCCGTTGTGCATCATCTGCTAAGGAGCAGTAGTGGAAGGAGCAGTAGTACTGAACACATCATAACACACCAGCCATGAAAGACACAACACAGAGATATAAACCCAAAACAGTCCTTTAAATCTGAGAGGAAGGCTCCCCAACATATATAATTAGGAATTCCCCATGTTCCATCCACTATGGTCATAAGACCAGAATTACACAAAAACACACCCAACTAATGTTGTCCCTTCACACATTTATTCCATTCATCTGTTTATCCTGTACATGGCTGCGGTGAGCCAGGAGTCCATCCCAGGAAGCAAGGGGTGGGAGACTCCCTGGACAGGATGCCACTGCATTGCAGCGATCACCTTTTCTACATGACTGTATCAAAGTGGTAACAATGGTGAACCTGTATAACCAAATAGAAAGCTATACATCTACACATCTGGGTATTTGCAGAAGACAAGATGAGACGATATGACAAGTATAATTTGGAAGTGAATGGTTAGGGTGCGAACATGTCCAAAAATCCACGAGCAGAAACCAGAGCAAAGTAGTGAACTGACGGCGCAACAGTGACACCTGCTGTCAGTCAAGGGCACTGACAGGGAGAGGTGTACTGGGATCTACATTCTTCCAGTGAGAGAACCTGACATTAATTCTCTGCTGAGCAAAACAACGTGTTTGTCAGTAAGGGAGCGACAGGTGGTTCAAGAGCTGCGCCTCCCCCATTGAACTTGGCGGGAATCCCCCCCCGGGGCGCCGGCGTGCTGTGCAGCATGCACTCGTTATGCACCAGCTCACGGATCATATCCTTGTGTTCACTTCATAAAATCACTATTCTCCGTTGCGTCTGTATTCACAAGCTTGTTAACCGGTTTTCAAGTCAAGCATTACATGTTGTTTAGTAACACAAGTTAGGAATTAAAAATGATGAAATTATTAAGGCAAGTGTCGCTTTTAAAGACACAGCCACACAGCAATGCAGAAATCAATCTGAAGCTTAGCTTAGGACATCATGAGGAAAAACAAAGGAATATTACAGCACTGCCAGATAAAAGCACCTACTACACGACTACAGTATAATAACTTGATGTGTCCCCCCGCGGCCCCCAGTAATTCCCCTCAACATGCTGCTATTTTGTGCTCCACGTTGCCTGGGGGACCAGCCTTCAGCCACTTTCAGTCCAACTCACTTCTGAGATCTGCATTAAAATGTCCCTTATTATGTACCGTCACTGATAAAACACAAAAAAGACCTGAATGTTCATGGGAAAATACATCAACGCGCAACACCATTCAAATACTTAATGTTAAATATGGCTAAAACATATTACATATCGGTCCGTGCTGCAAGGTGTCTCTCCAGAATAAACAGACACAGACGAAGGGCAGGCAGAGGACAACCCTTGTATTAGAACATTTGCCACGCGTGTTACAGCTATAGGAATATCAAGTCTTTCTGAGCATTTACACAGCCGTGACTAAAAACCTCAGAGCCCCCAAAACACAGCCAGCTGCATAATAAGTACCTCCCCAGAGCTGTCCCCCCCAGCCAGGGTGGCCAGCTGCACTGATGGCCACACAGGGCGGGGGCCGTTCTGCTGTCACCCCAAGGGCCGGGTCATCCACTCGAACTGTTGATGCAGCACTGCTTCTATTTTTTGCTGCAGGACAAAATACCTCCTTGGCTTTCGGTCGCAACAAGGGCAGATGACACAGGAATCTGCTCACGCCCCCAACGGTTTTTGAAAGTGACACAAGACTGAACAATGTCAGCTGTCCGCAAGATTATCAGCCCAGCAGTATAAACTTGCACAAAGGTTAAAAAAAAAAACAGAGGACCAAGTTAAAAGACAAGTGCAAGGTGAGAAGCTGCAGTACGGTTCTAACGAGGCTGTTCGGATAGCTGGCTATTTGTTACTGACAAAACTGTGCATTTGCTGATCTTAAAGTGCATCTTAGCATATCAGAGATCAAACTGCAACTAGTGCAGCATGAACTCACATAGGAGTTTAATTCACAAAAAACATTCCATTCCAAAAACAAAAATGGACGTTGTGCGGCTCACTGCATGGGTTAGCATGCGGAGGCTGAGATCAGAAGGTTGTCGGTTCAAATCCAACGGAGCAGCTTCACTGCTGAGCCCCTGAGCGAGACCCTAAACCCCCAATCGCTCCAGCGTCCACCAGTCCCTGCTTTTTCTCAGTTAAACACTGCTTTAGATAACAGCATCCTCTACGTGTAAATGATCGCCAGATTTAGATATTTGATTACAAAGCAGCTGAACAAGATCGGTTTAAAATGAGAAGATTAAGGTTTGATTCAAGAATGTTATTGTCAAATGCACAGTAAACAGTCCGTTACTCTGCATGTCCACCAGTAAACAGAAAACACAGATCACAAATACAGCAAGCTAACAAACACAAAGCTTTTACACTGGAAAGAGGTACTTAACCTGAAGTCTGTCAGTAAAACAGCATCCTGTATAATGGGCAAAGTGCATATTAGCAAGCTTTATGGAGCCCATTTGAGGACGGGCAACTTTGAAGCAGCATACAGTTATGGCCAATAGTACGGGCACCTCTGCAATTTTTTATCATTATCTGAAAAAACTGCCTATATTTCTGACCACAGTTAAAATGTTAAGAATAAGTAAGTCATGCAGAAGTGCCGTTCAGAGGTAGGGCAGCTTTGGAGCTACGGACCAGGCAGAGAGGAAATGGAACTCCTGGCTTCTCAGCCGGCTCAGGTTCGACTGCTGCGCCATAGATCAAAGACCAATGCCGGCCAGCTTTCTGCACAGCAGCGCATGAGACTGAATGATCTGTCAGGAAGTATCTGCTAATTTAGGCAAACTGCACATTAAACTAATAAAAAATTCAGAAAAGGAAATGCATCGTCCAGACAAGAACATCTTCAATATTACAGGTGGATCCAGTTTGCAGTCCAGAACAGGCCCTCTCTCCCAGACAGGGAATTCTAAAAGGGTGCATGATTATTTTTAACGTGCTTCAGATTATGGTGTCAGTATAGAAAACTAATAACAGCCCAACCTGGCAGCAGAACAGAAGTTCAACTTTGGAAAAGAAGCTTCCCAGTTAAAAAAAAAAAAAATGTATGCAAAAAATGAGGTATGGAAATCGGCACCAAACAGAAAACTGAGGAAACCAACTAAATAGTTTCCTTATCTAGCAGTGAACTGTGGCTCTTTCCAGCAGGACCAACTGCCCATTACCATTTCAGCAGCACGTGTCTGCCCTTCCTGCTTAACTGCTCACCTGTCCGCTCCTCAGATGTCCAAGGGCAGATGGGTAACTCTGCTTGAAAAGCAATCAATACTGCCTGTCCGGACTGTTTGAAGTAAATGTTACTCAAACTATTTTTAAACTCGCCTTTTTTGTCGTCCACATGGCTTTTAATCTTTTCCTCTTGAACTGAGCTTCAGATGTTGCCTGTTCATGCCATGTGCTCATGCCATTCTGCATGGCACCTCAGCCTGTCACCAAGTAATATTAATCACTGCTTCTTATTTCCGGCACACAGATTTAGGTAATGCACCTGTACCAAGCTGGTACCTGAAGTCCCATCAATTATGGAAGAAGGTCAAGTTCATTAATATTAGAAGAGAAAAAAAACTAAACTTGATACTGACAGAACGACAACGATGTATTCCCTGAGCGGCATGGTTTCCCTCTCCCCCCATCTAACTCCCACTCCTCCCACACCCCCCAATCTCTACAATCTCCCCACCTCTCCAGAGAATCTTTGCCAAAAGCTCAAATTCGTGTTTCAGTGTAACCAGATTCACCAGACCTGCGTCTGCGGCTCTCATTCCATGTGTCACCATTACATGTTGCTGCTTCAATTTCCAAGCAATTTGCTCAAAATGGAAACACAAATAGATCATCCATGTAATGTTTTTGTGGAATTGTTCTATCAGATACTGTCTGAATTATCAAGTTCACAAAACCAAGCACAATCGGTAACTGCTCTTCCCTTTGCTATCAATCAGCAGAATCACTTCAATTGTGGTGCAATTTACCGTAAAATGTATGAGGTCCAATTTCTTTACTTAATCAAGCTTCTGCTAAGCTGGTGCAACCTACTGCTGAACTTTCTATCTCCACACAAGATCAAGTGTCCTCTGAAGCAGCCCTATATTTTCTTTGCTATCACCTTGCTTGTAGATCTTCATCCATATAATGTTTATGGGAAGCGATAATAAGATCCATCAAATACTGTTTGAGTTCTCTCACTTACAAGATCAATTGTCTTTAGTGGTTACTGTACCCGTTGCTGGCACTAGGTGGCGTTACTTCAGGTTTATTGAGATTTGTGCTGCTTCAAAAAGGAAGTGGCGGGGGGGGGCGGGTGCAGAAAAGCTGAGTTTTGTTCCTGATCAGTCTTGGACTTTCTCAGTGGCTTTTCGTTGCTTCTGTCATTCTGACACTGCATCGTGGTGGTGGGTGAAAGTGAGAGATATCACCATGTGTTGTCTGGTGTGACCCACTTACTTCCCATTGGTTGCTTTATGAGTTTACAAACCCTCAGCTCACTGTCTCCACTGCGCACACTGCGGGCTTCTTCTTCTACTTGGTCTTTCACTGTCACTTCCCTCCCTACCAGACTGCCTTGCTATTCATGTCTGTGGATGACAGACACTCAAAAAAATTAAAGGAGCCATTTCATGAGGAAACAGCTGTTCACTATGGATTGGGCTTGGAAATCTATACCGCTCTTGAAGATTTAATTACAGTGCAACCTAGACACCTCCTTCAAACTGATGCATTGTTAAACAATATAGTGTGAGCATAACAGTGTTCAAATTCATTACAAGTATACAGAGCTTAGAATCCTATTTTGCAGCGTGCGGTTAATTTACTTATTTTTAACAAAGCCATTATATATACACCTCTGAGGTAGATAAATGAGTGAAAGGGCTGAACAAGGAAGCTGAAATTACCAAGCACCTTCCAGAGCGGCATTTCCCAACCTGGTCCTTGGGGACCCCCAGACAGTCCACATTTTTGCTCCCTTTCGTCATTGTATTTCGTCATTGTAAGAACATCATATAGCAGGGATGGGCCTGAGAAGGCCACTGTCTGTGTGGGTTTTTGCTACAACTCCCTAATTAGATTACTAATTAAAAGACTGATTGGCTGAAGAGTCCACACACCAGGGTTTGAACAGCTGACCTACAGGTTACCCCAAAAGCCTGCACACACACCGGCCCTTTGTGGATAAGAATCCCTACCCGTTATAGAGCGTACTTACACAGACCTCAATGGAATAGCCTATTATACACCAAGGATATATGGTATAGCCTAAATAACAATAAAAAGTACATTGTAGTAAAAAACCAGTAACACTGTTTATTATCATTATCAAGTATCATATACTGTACATAATTATATGTGCTATACTTTTATATGACTGGCAGCGCAGTAGGTTTGTTTACACAAATACATAGGTGATGCATTGCGCTACAATGTTACGACGGCTACAGCACAAGCGATAGGAATTATTCAGCTCCTTTATAATCTCACGAGACCACTGATGTATGCGAGGTCCGTCATTGACCGAAACATCATTACTTGGCTCATGACTGTTCAGATTATCTGCCAAGCCTCAAGTCATTGACGGAGACTAAATCGTCAGGATTATACTGTAATATGGTATTTATATCACAATAAATAACAGACATTGAGTATGTATATTTGGAAATGAAACTCTTCCTTATAACGTGTTGATTAGAACTGAGAGAACGCAAACTGAATAACATGAAGTGAAGGACGGCGGCTCAGTGGGTAGTCACTATGACCTCACACCTCCAGGGCAGCGAGTTCTGCTCCATCCCCTCGATCTCTGAGTGTGTGAACCTTCTTGTTGCACTGGGGCATTACGTTCTATGTGCCTGCCCTCACCTCAGCCATAGCACATACTATGACAACATTTAAAAACAGATAAATCACACCCTACATAACTCTTACAACCTTGCTTGTATTACCTCTGTGGTCTAGGCACTTTGCCTTAAGTTTGGCACTCATGTAATTCCTCTCTCTGCACTTGATGTTTTTGTGGTTATATTCAAATGAATGTCCCCTTGGAATCACTAAAGTACATCTATCTACGTTAATGTTAGCGTGACAATGCATCGAAGTTCAGCTGAGGTGCTGACTGTGGACTAGTCTCAGGCAGTTTGTGCTCTCCTGATCCTTCTCTGACTTTCACCATCTCTCACTAGAAGGCCCAACAAAACAGGTCGATGCAGCCATCTGAGCTTTCAGCAAGATTAAGCGAAGCTCTTCTCAATGACACGGGCAAATGTGACAAAGGTCAATAGACAATGAGTTTTCAGTAACTAAAAAAAAGCATATAAAATTGAAAGATTAAAAGTACTGTAGCTTCACAACAAGAAACACACAAACTTAGTGGAATGAGCTTCAAAGCTTCAAATCATTTCTAATTTGACAGTAAAAATAAAGGTAAATAAAAATCAACTGACATTGAGTTTAGCTGTATTTATGCCACTGTTATCCCATACAGCGTTCTTTGCCAATCCGATTCTTGGGGACCCCCCAGATAGTCCACGTTTTTGCTCCCTCCCAGCCCCTGAGAGGGAGCAAAAATGTCGACTGCCTGGGAGGGAGCAGAAACGTGGACAGTTTGAAGGTCCCCAGATTGGGAACACTGCTATACAGAGTACTCCCTGGATCTAGGATAGGCTCCAGGGTAACTGTGACGGTTATAAAAGATTAAAACATCCTTCTCTGCCCAACACACTAAATTTAACCAGAATGACGATTCTCGCCAGGCTGATTCTAAACTTTACATTCATTTTATCCAGAAATTTCCCCTGGGATCCATACAGTCCAATCCGTAGACGCACACAAAAAAAGTCACATTTTGCATGTTACATACTTTTCTCAACTGGGTTTCACTAATGCTTCGGATCTGACTGAAGCCCAGTGATTATACTGGGATTTTGAACATTAATTAGGGACCAAAAATGTCTCGGAGCTGCTGTACAATGGAAAAATAAACAGCTAATAGCCCAGAAAGCGCGTCTGTGTAACCACGCTCATCCACGCCTCGCTGCTTCCCCAAATGGAGATCATTAAACGCAGATGGTTCACCAAATTATTGTCATAAGGAATCATTACAGTGAGATCTTGCTATATTTCCAAGATACATTGTAGCAGTGTTTCATATATAATCATTCAAATTACATTTAACAATAACATCACACTATACCGATTGGTAATGATTGACGATGTGTGTAACAAAATGCAGCCATCCGCTGAATACACACACACACAAACACACACACACATCGTGTACATTGGTTTATTGTGCTTATAATGCTTTGACAAAGAGGCGGAAAATAGGGAAGTTCCACAGACACCTGTGATTAACCAGACCAAGACTGGTTCTCTGATCTGTACATGAAGTCAGTAAACGGCACAATCAATGTCCCCTAGAACAGCACACGATAGACTGCAGAACCATTGCTTGCCGGTAAGCACCGTAGATTAGAACATCCAAGGGTGCAGCTTCAGCAGCCTGCTCCCAACTCTTTGATTCTTGAGTTTGAAGATTCCCTAAATACTCACATGGGTTACCTCCCTCAATCCTCCATTAAACTTTTAAAGAATATAAAACACACAATAAGTTTCAGATTCATTCAAGAGCCACAAGGTAGACCTCTAGAAGTTCTTAGATATGGCACAAACACGACGGATTACGGTATGTGGGGGGCCACCATGCGGCCGGGCATGCACACGGCACAAACACGACAGATTACGGTATGTCGGGGGGGCGCCATGCAGCCGGGCGTGCACACGGCACAAACACGACGGATTACGGTATCTGGGGGGGCGCCATGCGGCCGGGCATTCACACGGCACAAACATAACGGATTACGGTATGTGGGGGGGGCGCCATGCGGCCGGGCATGCACACGGCACAAACACGAAGGATTACGGTATGCAGAGGGACACTCAAGGCGCCATGGCTACAAAAAAAAACAAATATAAATGAATTAAGAAACATTGCTGTGTTTTTAAATGATACTGAAAACCTAAAAATATTTGAAAAAGTATCTAAGACTTTGACCAGTGCAATGCGTGGATGTACAAAAAGTTTCTTTTAGATTTGAAAACCGATTCACTGAACAGAACCGGGTCTAAGGAACGTTTTGTTCAAGAAATTGGGCGTCATTATTATTCACTCGGACAGCTGTTTTTGCATGCAAGTAGTGTTTCTCACAAAGACCGTAACTTGCATAAATACAAATGCAATTCCACATTGTATAGGTCTTGGGAAATAATATATTCGAGCTGTGATATCATGCGTCATAGCAGGACTGACTGTACTCCGAAATCCCCACTGACAACAACTAGGCAAAGGCAGTCAGTTTAAACTCAACATAAGATCTCGAGAGGAGATGATACCTGGGGAGACGTGGTACAGGGATGGAAGGGAGGAAACTGCCAGCGGAGCCCAGGAAGGCATTAGTTATAAAGGCCTGGGCCCTTGGTCAGGCCTGAGAGACAAAACAGGAGTCCTTTTGAAGTGGTCAGTTATTAGGTACAGCTGAGTGAATTGGCTTGTCACCCGACTCTGACCCAGCACAGGGCATCCATGGACAGGTTAAGGACTAACCTGTAACCATACCCTCTCTAACAACGTTCGGATACAGGGGCAATTTTACATATGCAATGAACTTCAATCTGATCATCCTGTTTCAACAACCAAGCCATCACCCAACATTTGTCATTTGCTTAAAAAAAGATTATTAATATGAAGGAAGTTCCAGAATTAATAAATTCCATCCCACAGGCACAACGTGGGTTGCAGATACGCTGTGATTCTTGGTAATGACAAGTGAATCGGAGCATCCAGCCTTTGTTTCACAAAGTAAGTCCAATTCAAAATGGCCTCTTTAGCTGAAACTATTATCATCATTGATTAATTGTTGCAGAAAGACCAGGCCTGCAGAAAGCATGTTAATGGATCTTGTATGCATCCATTACGGAGAAAAGTACATTGTGGTTTTTGCAGGCCATGATTTGTCCATAATCCAAAAGCATCACTAAAACTTTTTCCATGAGAACTGACTATGACTCATAACATAGCAGAGAACATCTAAGGACAGATACTTATAATCCACAAAAAAGCCCGAATGAACCTTTTAAAAGAAAAAAATGTCATAAAAGGCCGGTGATCAAACCACATCCATAGTAGTGCAATAGCCTCTCTAAAATTTTATTTTGGAAAGAAGGTTTTCTTGATCGTTGCTGTAAACTGTATTCATCAAACATGACCTTTGATACTGACCACTTCCCGGTTGTAAGTATTGTATCCTAAGTCCCTTTCTGTGCTTTAGTGCTGCTATACCTGCAATGACAACCAGAACTGCAATAAATATGGATTTCTCTTCTCTGTGGAACACAACACTATATGGGTTCCACTGACCAAGTGTGCAGAGTCTAAATGAAAAATAGAAGAAAAATTAAATGCTAGATGGGGAGTGTAGGTAGATAAGTCTACTACAGCCTTCAGGTCTGCTGTAGCACCTTCACACAGACCCTCAGAGCACAGCCTTCAGGTCTGCTGTAGCACCTTCAC
>JAODLD010000113.1:2136243-2146436 GCA_026781065.1 Mormyrops boulengeri
CCAATCAGATATCTTGGTCCCCCCTCCTCTAGTTGCTTGGACCCACCTCCTCTACAATCTGATTGGTTATCTTTCTGAACCAATCATTTTTTGTTCTGTCCTCAGACCATTTTTGTGTAAGTAAAACTCCCATGGGCAGTGTGAAGTCAGGAGTATGTAAGTGCAGTGTGACCAGCTAACAGTCTGCAGTGGTCACTGTCAGAATGGGCAGGGTTGCCACCGCTTTACTGTGATTGCACTGGGAGTATCCTCTTCATGACACAATCACTGCTCTTATTTCCTTTCAAACGGTTATAATGGATGCTGGGGGATTTACTGCTCTAGGAAAGCTAAGGATATGCATGGTGCCGGTACACCAGTCCTTCAAACAGAACCTGGGTGTGTCTACAGCTGGGAGTCGGACCCCAGGCTGCTGAGCTCTTCGGGGCAGTACTTCTCAGTCCCCAACGCCGTCTGACGGAAACCTGCGGCGATATCGTCGAACGTTCGGCCCTTGGTCTCCGGCACCTTGAAGTATGTGAAGATGAAGAATCCCAACAGCAGGAAGGTAAAGATGATGAAGACGTAGGGGCCACAGAGTTGCTATGGAGACCAGGAAAAGGGACATGATCACCATCGATTAATTAATCACCGGAGAAGGACATGCCTCCAACAGAGGAATTCTGAAACCAGAAAGTAAAACTTAGTAGTAAAAAATAGGAAAAATCAAAGCTACAAAGTAGCCATGGGCTAGTGATGGTGACGCGTTTATCGTATGTGTGACCACGCTGAGAGAGCCGACGCAGCCCGTTTCTGAGGGTGGCTGCCTACCTCCACATACTGGAAGCACATGCCCACGATGAAGTTAGCCGTCCAGTTGGAAAAGCCAGCCACGGCGATGGCAGAAGGCCGTGGGCCCTGGCTGAACAGCTCAGCTACGATGAACCAGGGGATGGGGCCCGGGCCGATCTCAAAGAATGCCACGAAGCTGAAGATGGCCACGATGCTGACGTAGGACATCGACTTCAGCTTCTCCTGTGGTGCGGAGAAGGTGGGGACAGGGGGTTTCAATAACGGCAGGACACTCTGCCAAAAGTGGGCTCTTGATTCTAGACAGGGAGGAGGAATACGTACAGTCAGCGCCATGGCAATGGTCATCAGGACGGCGGAGATGGCCATTCCCATCAGGCCTGTGAGGTGCAGGGGGCGTCGGCCGGCTCGTTCCACCACAAACAGCTTTGGGGGGGAGGGGGGTTCAGAAACTTCTGAGCACTTATGGGATTTTCTAATGTATTTTAACAACTACATAGATCAGAAGCCCTCAGGCAGCACAGAACCGCCCCACACAACTTACCGACACCACGGTGAACGCCGTGTTGACGACACCAGCTCCAATGGTGGCATAGATTGGCTGAGCCACGCCGGCCCTTTCGAAGATCCCAGTCGAGTAGTAGAACACCTGAAAGATGAGCCCCAGCGCCATCAAGTGACCATGTCATACCAAGCATGATGAGTCAAGTGTGTGCGTGCGTACATCAGGAGCTCACCGCGTTGATCCCTGACAGCTGTTGGGAGAGCTGCAGCATGATGGCGATAAAAATCGGCTGCCGGTACAGCGGCGACAGGAAGAGCTCCAAGATGGTCACCTTCTTCTCCCGCAGCATCTGCCGGCTCTCGTCCTTCATCTCCTGCAGGTCGGCATTCACGTCTGTGGTCCCACGCAGCTTCTTCAGCACTGATGAAGCCGGATACACACACTTAAACACCTTAACTGCACCACATGATAGGGGCCTGGTATCTGACCAGCATCCATCCAACACCAAGTAGTCCAGTTACTCTGCACACACTTTTACCTGAAGCCACTCACACCCTCACAGTGGCTCATAGCTCTACGCCCACTTGTATGGTTGGAAATGAGGTGGAAAATTTGGGACGAGTGTCCCACTCAAAGATACAAGAGTAACGCCCTCCCAGACTGCTATGCAGGTGTCCCGGACACCAGGTCTCACCGCTCTTGGCCCTGGTCTCCTGGTTGAGGTTGATGAGCAGGTAGCGGGGGCTCTCAGGACAGAAGGGCAGGAGTGCGCACTGCACCACGGCGGGGATGAAGGTGAAGCCTAACAGAAAGGGCCACATAGTGATGTTGCCCAAGAGAGCCTCCAGGCCAAACACCTGCAAAGGGGAGCAGCAGAATGTCAAACCAAAATCTAACAGCCTTAATACATGTTCCACCAGGATCAATTACAGGTGTTTCAGAAGCTTAGCTGACACATATTAACTTATGTAGCTCAAAGCTACAGGCTATACCAATAGTTTGAGTGAAATGATTTATGGGTAACCTCAACCAAAGGTGCAACAGTGCCCTCTATCCCAGGCTCCTTGAGAGCCATTACAGACTGTAAGATTACGAAGTTAACAGAAAGACATAAAACTGAGGAGTCACAGGAAGTGTTTCTCAATAGCGATAATGCAAAGACCGTACTTGTGGTCTTGGAAAGACCGGTCTTGCTAACTTACTTCTCAAGAACGAACTTGAGGCACAATAAATCATGGTATTGATCTTGTTTGGCGAGGATGCAACTGATGTATACTTGGATTTGGGACAGGGTAAAAACAACAGCTGGGAGATTGTGGGCAGTGGTGGCTTAATGGTTAGGGACATACACTTGTAATTGAAAGATTGCTGGTTCGAATCCCCGACCAGCAAGGCACCACTGAAGTACCCCGAGCAAGATACTGCTTCCCAGGTGCTGATGTCACACTGCTATGTCACATATAGGTTAAATGCAGAGAACACATTTTGTTGTTGTGTGTCAACAATGACCACTGATCACCTAATTCATCTGCTATCCTCTGTACTTTTGTTATTGAGTATCGGAACTGATCTTCAGCAATGGAAGATGACGAAAAATGGATACGTGAGAACACAAGTACGGCCAAGTAGGAAACACCCAGGGTTTCACAGCAGTAAGGAAGTGGTCCCGAAAGAGTCAGGGGAAGTCCCAGAGAAGACCTTGAGTCCGTCTGGAGAAAGCGCAGGTTGGGCAGCAAAACAATGGCATATGGTCAGACAGGCCCTGAACATTTTTGCTGTGTCACCTGTGCCAGGAGGATGCCAATAACGATGCCCAGTTGGTGCAGGGTGCCCAGAGCCCCTCGGAGGGAGGTGGGAGAGATCTCTCCCACGTACATGGGCACGAAGCCTGTACAGAGTCCTGAGAAGAGTCCCACCACGAATCGACCGATGATCAGCATCTCCCAGGACGCCGCCATCTTGGAGAAGCCCATGAGGGCAGCCGCCACGAAGGCCAAGACGTTCACCATGAGCATGGAGTTCTTCCTGGAGGCCCAAAGGGGAAGGATCAGGGCCAGAGCTGGGGTTACCCCCCCCCCCAGACAGAGAATGACATCCCCACATAAGCAGATGGCAGACAGCCATCTGATAAATGATCGTGCACCCAAATGGTTTCAGGAGAGGATCTGCTCTTAACAAAATATCCGGCCAAACAAAAAATACACATTTTGTGGAAAACCATTAATGTGAATAGTGAATACTGTAATCCAGTGTTTCCCAACCCAGTCCTTGGGGAACCCCGGACAGTCCACGTTTTTGCTTCCTCTCAGCTCCTGTACCAGGTATTCGGTGTTCCTGATTGGCTGGGAGCTGGGAAGGAGCAAAAACATGGACTGTCCAGGGTTCCCCGAGGACTGGGTTGGGAAACACTGGTGTAATCATGCAATCGTTTAATGTAGACGATCAGTGACTTCAGCTATCGATAGTGCTGCACAGTATCATATCTCAATTACATGGCACATGAGCAATAATCACCACGGCTTTAGATAAAAGGTGAAACCTTTGTCGAGACGCCAGCTTTTTAGTACCATACGGGCGTTTATTTGCACCCACAATTTGGTAAGTAGAGTATTAGTAGTATTATTAGCCTAAAATATTTATGAGGCATATTGTAACACCAAAAAGTTAATTATCTTTAGAAATTCAGTGTATCCTTATATCATTATATGATTATGTCATGCAGCCCCGGCTACTGATATTTGTGATTTTACCTTCCAAAGCGATTGACGAAAAGTCCCACGGAGAAGGATCCAAAAATGCCCCCGATGGAGAAGACGGAGACGGAGATGGACCACAGCGTGGTGAGATACGTCGCAGGGATTGACGTCGAGTACCGGTCAAACCAGGTCTCATTATAGAAGCTCTCAATAATCTACGAGAGAGGACACAGATCCGCTATCACTGATGAGGCAACTGGGGAATTGTCGGTTAAAGCCACAGTGCTGGAAATTTTGTTTATTCACAAAACACCTCATTTAATAAATGTTTACTAATCCCCCAGCAGGGGGCAGTATATTAAAACTAGAGCACATCAGCATCACAGTCAGCACCCTGACAAGCAAGCTGGCGACCCTGAAGCCAGGGCATTTATCTGACCTGAAAGAAACTGTGAGGCTGACAGTTCCAAAGTGGGACAAAAGGGGGCAAAATTTCACAATGAAAATAATGGCTGCTGAGCCCGAATAAAAAAGCCACCATTCAGTCACTGCTATGATTCACCTCGTCTGCAGGTCACTTTCACAGCAACTGCTGAATAGCGAAATTTGGCCAGTTTAGGCTAATTAAGTACGGAACGCGGTCAGCCTTTCAGATTCTTCACTCTGAGCTACATCATTTACATAAACACTGTAGCAGTCGTGCTTTACTGCCATAGCTGTAGTAGAGGAAGTATAGAACACCACAAAATTATCGCTAAGCTTGCTCTTAGGCCTGAATGTTATGCTAACCTAAGAAGGGTTATTAGGGTTCAGCTGCATGGGTTTCTTAGGGGCCTCCTCCAAGCAGCAGGTTTAACCGGCCATGTCCAGCGCCACAGGCACGCAGTCCGCTCCTTATTCATCACCAGAAGCCCAGTTCCCAGCAGGCTGTGCGAGGTGGACAGGGCTGACTTGTTCCCTAGCCCTTTAGAGGGATATAATCTAACAAACCCAGAGCTATTCGGGGTGACGGCCCACGTCAGGTGTCCTCGCTGCCTCCTGAGAGTACAGCGCTGCATCGTTGCCTTATTGGCCCCGTCCCCTGGGCGGAGCGCGATTCCGCGCTGAGGCCACGATTTTAGCGCATTTACTCCAGACGCTCTCTTCCGAGTGTGTGTAGGGTAGCTGGTCTGCATATTGATCTGCTTGTCACAGCATTGCTGTTAACACGGACATACACACACGCCCGCGCCGTCTGTTCATTGAGGGGGAGGGGCTAAGGTCTTGGTCTGAATTAATGAAATTTTGTCCAGTTTTCCTTTTCTTACAGTCTAGGTAAACACAGAGGTAGAAAGTTCAGGTCCAGAAAGTATAAATCCAGGCCAAGACTTTGTTCCAACCAACTAGGTGAGTATTAAGAGTCACAGTCGCAGAGGCCTCAACTGGTTGGTTGGAACAAAACCATGATCTAGATTACTACTTTCTGGACCTGAAATTTCCACCTCTAGGCAAACGCAACAAGATTTCTTCTTGCTCATCTGCTCCTCAGAGCCCTGTTCTTCCACCAGCTACTGGGCACCAGTATGCTGCCTACTGCTTTAACACTGGGATACTGTGTAATATCAGCTAGGGAAGGTTAAGCAGAAATATAATGAAACAGTGTTCCTGGGAGCGGGATCCTGCCTCAGCTAGCTGGCTGATGGGTGCCCTGAGGCGAAGGTTCTCTCACTGTTGCATTACGAGCTTACTTGCCTTCTGAGGGGCATTGATGACCCCCGTGTTGTAGCCGAACTGCAGCGAGCCGATGACAGCGGTCCCGACTGCCAACATCAGCTGCAGTGTTATTTGCTGAATGAGGTTTGGGGGGAGGAGCAAACAAACAAACAAACAAACATTTTAATTCATTGATCTTTATGTCTCAGTGGTTCACACAAGCAAAACATCATAAAATATCAAATGCAGGTTTTATAATCACAATAAGCACAAGGCCAAATTGTGCACCTTCGATGCTTCAATCTTACCTGTACTTATAATATATTATATACTTTGGTGCTATATATTGGTTATTAACTCCTTTAGCCCCTCTGACTGCAAAGTTACAAATATATGTAAAGGGGTAGTGGTGGGCTAATGGTTAGGGAAGCAAACCTGTGACTGATAGGTTGCTGGTTCGCATCCTCAACCAGAAAGGTACCACTGAGATACCCTGAACAAGGTACTGCCCCCAAGCACTGCTCCCTGGGTGCTGAATTAGCTGCCCCCGCTATGTCACATATGGGTTAATGCATTGTGTGGTGTGGTAATAATGATTATTAATTTCTTCACTTTCAATGTCTCCCTTACACTGAAAAGCTAAACAAATAAGCAGCTAAGAGCAAAGGATTGAAAGCTGAATCCAGTGGAAAGCAATATGGGGCAAAGTCTGTCCTGGGTAACTTCATTCATAAAGATGCAGACATTCAACACACATAGTGGGTGGCGTTCCACCGCCTGATGTCACACTGGTAACTGGAAACATATGGAAGAGTGACACAGCTCCTCCGGAATGCACTGGAGTTTCCTCCCCAAGGGACCATTTGTGGACTGCATATTTGATTTGTGACCTGAACACCAGTCTCCTCTAGAATTAGGCCCTGAGATTTAGTTCTCCAGTCACCAATATTTACTTCAGATTTTCATGCACAACAAAACTTTAAAGGCACTGTCAAAATGGAAAATCAAAATGGAAAAAATATGAATGAACACACTGTCTCCTAGTGGTCACCACCAATTGCGTATTAGTGGAATTTCGTCCCAGCTGAGAAGGAGAATTACATCTGATTAAGCTGCGACATGGACCATTAGTCAGTTAATGCATTAACTGGAGAATTGTCGGAAATGTTCCTTGTCGGAAATGTTCCTATTGTGTTAAAGTAAATTGTCATCAAAGAGAACTGGAATGAAAAAAAGGTCAGATATTTAAAAATATCACTGGTTTTCCCCTTATAAAGAAAAGTCCTAAACATCAAAGACTAAGTATTCCAATCACTGTCCTCTCTATTATCTGGTAAATGCTATAGTACACAGTTACACTACCAGACTCGAAAACACCATCTTGCCCAAAGCAATCACTAGACTGAGCACTGCACTGCACCTGTCATATGACATATAGACCCTAAACATCTCTTTCCCAAATGCTGCCTTTTACCCTGGAAGTACAATAGTGTTGAAGTGAAATGCAAGTGGCCGAAATGAGTTTCCTCTGCAGGGTGTCTGGGCTCAGCCTTAGAGATAAGGTGAGGAGCTCTGACATTCGGGGGGGGGGGGGTCGGAGGGGGCGCTTCTCCTCCGCATCGAAAGGAGCCAGCTGAGGTGGTTCATGCATCTATCTAGGATGCATCCTGGACGGCTCCCTGGGGAGGTGTTTTGGGCACGTCCAACTGGAAGGAGGCCCCGGGGCAGACCCAGGACACGCGGAGGAGGCGTTTGGGGCACATCCAACTGGGAGGAGGCCCCGGGGCAGACCCAGGATGTGCTGGAGATATTAGATCTCTGGGCTGGCCTGGAAACGCAAAAATCCTTTTATAAACTGTTAAATAATCTGCACATGATGGCAAAGATACTTTTGTTTTGCTTTGTTTGTTGCAGTGCCAACTCGCCAGCACTCTCAGTTAAACCTAAATCACAGCCGGAATGAAGAGAAAGACTGCAGAAACACCAGCACTGGACGATAAAAACACGATGATGGCTAAACTCATTTTTATTATCTTCATTTAACCTTTTAAATTCTCTTAGTGATAAAATATTCCATTTACCACAAGTTGCCAACTTTTCCTCTGGGGATACATGACATTATTAAAACATCTGGAAATGAGTTGGGCATCAAAAACTAAATCCTGTAAAAGAACCCAGATAACAGAACAGAGTGCTCTCTATCTGTTGTAAACTGGTTAACTACACAAAACATATCAGGTCCCCAGAAGAGCGTCGACGTTTTTTTTTTGGCAACGCCTCACGCCGTTAGTGCTGCTGGAGAAATGTTGCATAAGGGAATACAAATGCCCAGATTTGGACAGAGGGAGGTTCTCCTCAGGGAGTTACATCATCCAAAAGATGGAATCAGCCAATCAGGGCAGGCGTCAGGGGTCTGTGAGTTCATGCTGTGCTTTACCACTGTCAAATATTCCCCCATCCCCCCACCCCCCTTAAAAGTCCCTGACTGTGATTAAAATATGCAGGAATATTTACTTTCAGGCACTTTAGTCGTGACCCAGACTATATGCAGAGATTGTTTTTTTTTTTCACTTTCTCCAAGCACTACTGTGCAGGAAAAGATGCACTGGCATATAATAGAAACAACCATAGTCTGAAGATGGCTGCACCCTTTCAAAGGCTGTTGGAATTAAAGAAAAAATGTGGAAACAAAAATGCTGAAACTCCAGAAAGCCCATACATCAGAACACTTCAATTTTGTATAGCGTCTTTCACAACACAGCTGGGCCCTTGCACTGACAAGGGTGTGTTGCAATGTATGATTACTTCATTTACACTAAACTGATCATGATCGAGGGGAAAAGTAAAATTCCAGAAGGCAACAAAGAAAGGAACCAAAAAAACTCCTGTGGAACTAGCAGGGAAACCTCTGGGGGGCCCAAGGCCCACTGGCTGCTAACCCTCCCGACATGCTAAAAGAAGGAAAAAGATCGTGCTTTAATAAACGCAAGGTGTGAAGCGGCGCGTCAGGGAGCCAGGTCTCCGCGCGGATCTCTGTGGGGCACACCCCCACGCGCTTTCCGCTTTCTGAAAGGCGTGTTACTTATCCAACTGCTCCCCCCTCACCATCACACTGACACGCAGGAATTCAGCCTTGAAACACTGTACGCTCCCCTCTGTCTTTTTCTAACCTTTCACCCACACATTTTTTGAGATGGTCTTTTGGAAATACAGAACAGGGATACCATCCTGAGCAGGGTGTTCCCCAGCCGGCTCCCCCTGAAACACAGGCAAAATGGACGGATGGCAGGATGAACAAGGACACAGTGTACCTGTTCAATGGACTTAGCTTAGACCCATGACTTCAGGAACAAATATGCCAGTGTCTCTCCAGACTCATGCTTACCAGGAAAGGCTGGTTTCAATTAGTGCACAATGAATGTAGCACTTACAGAGCCTTCAGTCAGGTTTGTACTATGGGTCGCTTCTTCTGTTTTTCAAATATAAATACAATTTTTTCTCTATTGATTATACCGTGGTCATCAGTTTTTCCACCTACCTCAATCACATTATGCCTGACAAGTGAAAACCAACCTGAGTGTGTTTCTGTACGAGAATTCGACCACGAGCATGAAGACTTTGGAAATGTTCAAAACGCATAATCCGAAACTACTGATTAACTGAAATTTTATTGGTGTACCACACCCACTGTAAGGCCTCAGCCGAGCCGGGGTGAGGTGCATCCTGGGAGCCATCGTGCACGATCAACACGACTATGGTTTTAATATTGTAGCGCCTTGGCTTGTTTTCTTTACAGTGTCACACGCTCATGAATATGACAGAATGCTTGAGCTTACATGCCTGTAAAATCCATCCCGACATGGTAAATGAGCTCTTCGTAATCTCTGAGGTTGAAATTGAATTCGATCTGGGCTCCATAAAGCTTATCACCCTAAAAATAGGGAGATTTAACCAGCCTCCGTCCCTCCAACTGCCTCGGCAGCATAAGCGGCTTATCAAACACAGCAAATGAATCATGTTTTCATTTGTTTGGATTGGATTACTGCACTATTGACTTAACGGTGACTAACAGCACTTCCATTGTATAAAAAAACAGCCACAATGGTTCTCGATTATAAATGTGAAGTATAACATCTCATGTCACGAATGTTTCTCATGCTAAAGCAGAGAAACAACTGCTGCTTCTTTCCTGTGTATGTGGGCTTCCATCCTGGGTTCTCGGGCTGGTTCTTTCCTGTGTGTGTGGGCTTCCATCCTGGGTTCTCTGGTGGATCTTTCCTGTGTATGTGGGCTTCCATCCTGGGTTCTCGGGCTGGTTCTTTCCTGTGTATGTGGGCTTCCATCCTGGGTTCTTGGGCTGGTTCTTTCCTGTGTGTGTGGGCTTCCATCCTGGGTTCTCTGGCGGATCTTTCCTGTGTATGTGGGCTTCCATCCTGGGTTCTCTGGTGGATGTTTCCTGCGTGTGTGGGTTTCCCTCCTGGGTGCTCGGGCTGGTTCTTTCCTGGGTGTGT
>JAODLD010000113.1:2187973-2200792 GCA_026781065.1 Mormyrops boulengeri
CCCCGCCACTGTCGGGGCAAATCCCGTCCCCCCAAATGTCAAACTCCTTCTGGCGTCCCTGGACCTGAGAATATTTCGGCGCTGTCCCAGTAAAATAAGGAGTCCCAAAACAAATTCCTCCCCCCTCTTTCTCCAGGTCAAGGCGCCCCCGTGTGAAGTGTGGCTGTGACTGGGCAGTTGGAAGGAAGCGTAGGCATGGAGAATGAGCAGAGTGCTGCGGCCTCCGTCGCCAACAACGCTGGGACAAACAATCTGAGCACCACCACAGCAGGCGGCTCCAGTGCCGGCAGCGGGAGGCCAGCTGTGCCGCAGATATCCGTCTACGGCGGGATCCCTGACCGGCAGACTGTCCAGGTACACCTGCCCGAGATGATGTTACACTGTTACGCTCAGGCTCACATCACTATCTTTACTGCCACGACCGAGGGCCGGGGGATAGTTATGTTTGCACAGCTTGCTCCAGTTGGACACGCCACGCCAATCAATTAACAATTAGGACATGAAGAGAATAAATGCACACAATGGACAGGCATAAACACAAGGTAGGTGATAAATACAGTGATTTGTGGAAATTTAAATAGTGCAATGCGGGAGATTGACACAGGTA
Source organism: Mormyrops boulengeri (assembly GCA_026781065.1). Classification (NCBI taxonomy): domain Eukaryota; kingdom Metazoa; phylum Chordata; class Actinopteri; order Osteoglossiformes; family Mormyridae; genus Mormyrops; species Mormyrops boulengeri. Next base: position 2,188,581 of record JAODLD010000113.1, read on the forward strand.
CAATACAGACAGCATACATCCATACCTGCATGCATAATGTACATCACATGGAATGTGCAATTATAATGTGAAAAGAGATTGTCAGGGGTCTGTACTGATGAGAATGTAAATATTGGAACAGTGCAAATGCTGCACTGAGACTGCGCAGAGGATTATGGGAGCTGGACCTGGCCCCAAATTTACCTTCTCATTGTGACTTGGAGAGAGCAGCTGACAGGGCTGTCAGGGAGATATGGGAATTTACTGTGCAGTATGAGACGTTACTGAGGTCTTTGCAGGCTTGAAGCATGATAAATGGTTGAGTTGCAGTCATGAAAAGACTAGGCTTGGTTGACTAGCACTCTTGTGTTGTTGAGATCTGAATGTTATTTGAAGGCTCTGCTGTCTGGACCAGCCTGAAAAGAATTCCTAATGTAGAGTAGTTCTCTGGAACAAAGGCACGGGCTTCTGTCATTGGCAGTACCTTGAACCTTTGTCAAGTCCTGATTCTTTGTTGGTTTTTCATAACCGTCTTATGATGTGTGATATGTTGTTAAGGCTTAGGACCACCTCTACGACATGAACTGTCAGGACCACAGTCTGGAGGTGCCATTCAGCAATTTAAACACTAATCTGTAGCGTAATTGATCCCATAACACCTTCATTGCCAAGTCAATTATAAGTGAACCAACTTGATTTCCAACCTGATTTGGTCAGAATCTACCTAGAAGGAAAGTGTAAGATCACAAAATATTCTTCATCACTGCTTTTGCCAGCGTCCTTTGTATGGTCATTGTCAGTTATATAGTTCTTTAATATCGATATAAACCATTACTTTTTGTACCTAGAAATTAAATTGCTTGTATAACAAAAATGTTATGACTCAAATACCAATGTTTCTGAATTTATTGAATAAACCTATTTAAAATATTATAACGATCATCGGACCAAATTATAACACGCTTTTGACGAAATGTATTACAATAAAAAAATGATTTAACGTAATTAATATGTGCATCATATGCGAATCCTTCACACCTTTTATAACCCTATCTGTTGAGATTTATGGCTTTTTTAATATTCAAAGACTGTTTCAGAATCTGAGCGACCACGTCACTCTGCTGCCATCCTTTGGTCAACTAGAGAAACGCACGGATCCAGCAGGGACCCACTGCGCGACTATGTTCAGTTACATAAAGATCATTCCAAAAGAAATATTTTAAGTTAAAATATTTCATAAACTGTGACTATTTATGTCTTTAAATGACAGAAAATTTCACTATAATGTATCCGTATAGTAATAATATAAATTAACCTGCCAAGCATTTTAATGAAAACACATCAGTCACCTTCAATTGGCTCTTTATTATTCTGGTTTTAAAAATATTCAGGACCACCAAAAAGAATAAGGTAAAGTTACTTCAAAGTAAAAGTTTACCACTTCATTTGGCTAGCAGTTAAACAGTTTTAAACTAGACTGAAATAAAAATGGTATTGCTCTTTTGTACACAGAGTCTGACCCCTTTCTCGATCCCTGCTCTACAAATCTGGGAACATTAGCCTATCGTAACAATGGTTTCCCACCTTGAAGAATAAAACCATGCTTCCACTTTCCGGCTGATGGCTTAATTAGTGGCAGGTCCGCAGACAGAAAGAAAATTCTGGGGGGTCCGGAAAGCTTCCCGATAGGTTCTCGGTAGCCTACGCCTGCGTAGTGCTAAAGGAGCCGAATCAAACGCACAAAATCAACATCAGAAATACATAGAAGGACAGATTTGCAGGGTGGTACCTGCTAAAGCGCCCCGTATAAAGGTACGAATGTAGTGTATAGGCTACTGTTGTACAGTTGCTTTATGTACAGTTTGCATTTATTTAATGTACTGCACTGCTGAGAGGAAATTCATGACTTATTCTGGATAGATAAGAGTGGAGGTCCTGACCCTAATACTTCGCACCCCAGCCTGCAGCACCCACCTGCTTCCTCGTGCCGCTTCTTTCAGACTTGCTCCATTGTTCTTGGTTGCTTTTTGTTATTATTTAACTTTTTTTTCTGGGATTTACTCGTCTTGTTCAATGCAATGACTAGCGCCAGATTAAATATGCTCTCCGGAACATCCCAGGAATTTCACACAGAGAATAAATTCACCCCCAAGCCACCTAATGATGAATTACGATGCGACGGGATTTGTTTCTCTTTCTCAAAAAGCGGTGAGAATATGTACTGAGGTAACGCAGATTCGGGTTTATCAGGGCCGGGTTATGTCACATTTCAACCTCCTGCTTTGACGGGACTGAAGGCTGACATGCTGAGAACCGGCTAGCACAGATCTCACAGCGCTGCCAATACGGAGGCGCAGACAAAGACGCTGTTGAATGTGGGCGTCAGTCACGTCAAAAATGCAGGCCCCCCTCACGGTGGATGGGAGGCAGGAATCTTGGGAATGGGCACAGCCGGGTCCCGGGGTCGCAGGTTAGCCCCTTACCCGGCATAAGCATGGCGAAAGCACATGCAGCGCTTCAGCGGAAAGATAATGAGAACGAGTGGGCGGGGCAGCGGAGCTTCAGCACAGCCATTGGTTAAGAGGAAGAGAGGGGCGTGTATTTCACGCTAAGCCTTAGTGGCGTACTTGCAGAATCGCGGGGACACCGCGCCATGCATGGATAACTTTCATGGTTCTGCCTTTAACACATCGTAATACAGGAAAAAGGTTCCTCTGTAGCTAGATTAACATCAGAGTAAAAAGCTAGGCGCTGCGTTGCTGCAGAAGGACTCACGCTAGATTATTTTATCATTTTTTTCTTCTCCATCTTTCGAAGCGCTCGTCGTCACTGGTGAAGTTATCAGACTTGGTATGTGAACAGTTTACTTAATGTATTGTAATGTATTAATGTGTCGCTTAATGTATTGTAATGCTTATGTGTTTATGTAATTGTTTTGGAGGAATAATAATAATAATGCATTTTATTTATAATGCCCTTTACATCACATGATCTCAAAGGGCTACAAGTTAAAAAGAGACAATTAACAATTGTCTAGTGAGAGTTGCAAAGCATCTTAGTAATCAGATCAAGTCAGAATCTTTATTTCCGCAAATCCAGTGTCGGCGGAAATTTGTGCTATAACACATGACTACATTACATGAATACAACGCACTAAGTCCGTATTATCTTACCTAGCGTGGTAGATGCAGGATTTACATGAATTTTCAGTCTGCTGGAATATGGAAGCTCAAATCAGGAAATGTGGTCTTGTGTGTCCTAAATATTTTATGTGTTTTCAGTTACGTAATATTACTGTTTATATTGCTATATTTTAATGCAAATGAATTCCACCGTATGACTAGATGAATACATATTTGTAATGTATACTTCCCTTTTACTATTACTTTTAAATGTTTATCCAGTACAGGGTTATGGGGATTTACAGAAGTATATTAAGAATTATAATTATAGTGCATAATGTATATCACTTATAGATCCATTATAACCACATAATATTTAATCTGTTCGTTTTTTTGTTACACAAACTTAAAACACAAGCACTATTTTCTTGGCTGCAAAAAAAGGAAACCATGAATGTATATTTGTTAGTAAAAATTTATTTTAGAAAACCTTGCTCGATAGTTGATTTTTGTAAAACTGATGTACTGAAATAGTTGAAAACGGTATATGTAGTCTTGTCTTGACATGGTAAATGGCATGATAGATTTGTCAGATGTGCTACACAGATGAAATGTATTTCTTTGTAATTTAAGTCTTTATTAAATGAGCACATCATTCCAGGTACATGGCAGCGTATGGTGGTATACGGCGGCACACGGCGGTATACACTCATCATGCAGTGTTTTCGAAAACAGAAATAGTCTGGTAGATTTGTCAACAAATATTTCTGAAGAAACAAAATCACAAATGAAAAAAGAACCAATCAATCAAACAAACAAACAAATAAATAAGAATCCCCAAATGGCTATATGGACACCTGTCTGGGGCGTATGAAGATTTCTTTCAGTGAGTACAGTTCTATAAGTGAACGTAAGCCATGGGTAATTTGGATGGATGGCCTGTATGCGTAGCAGCGCAGCCCCATTTCTCACCAGCGGATGGGATGTGACGGCAGCCCCAAGGCTTAAAGTCAGAGAGTGTCCTGTTGTTCGGAGGTGAGGGTTGGCATTTCCAAAGCCATCTCTTTTGTTGTCCCATGAATATCGGGGCACATGTGAAGAGCTACTCCGGGGTCTGGGCTTGCGTGGGGGGGGGGGGGCGGGTGATTGTGGCTTGCCTTCTGACCTGGGATCTGTCGAGGATTCATTGTCCTAGCCCGGGGACTTGCTGATGCCACTTAATGACAGATCCCGTCCAGCAATGTACATTTTGACACTTCTGTTGATGGCTGGATGATTGATTATGTGGCAAGAACAGAAAAGGATTGAATGACAGAGATTGTTATATTTGCCTTCTGTTGGAAAGGAGAGGCTAAAGTTCCCTTTTTGCTGAGCCTGGTTATTGTCTGAGTAACTGTGTTTGTATATTGGTCTGTGGTCCAGGAGGCTGATGTAAATTTGTTTTGATTTAGGTCCTTAAACATTGTGTCTTCAAAAAATATTTTGGCTGCTGATTTCTGTAGCTTTCCACCCTTTTGATTTGGAACTTGGTACAAACACAAAGGCAGAGTAAGCATATGGCAACGCAAAGAGCCATGCAGCTCAGGCGGGCTGTGGTCTGCTGATGTATCAGGTCAGTTTTTGGTGCACGTATCAAAAAGGTCAGGATTTCCAAACTCATTCCACAGACACACGCTTCTTCATCCTGACGCCTTTAGTGAAACTTATTAGCAGATATCAGTACTAGCATAAATTCTTGTGTAAATCTGTACACAGGCATCGCTGTATCTTCCCTGATTGCGATTTAAGTTAAAGTGAACCCATTATCTTCTCTGTAGAGGTCCTTGGGAACTCCCAGCTAGTCCACATTTTTGCTCCCTCCCAGGAGCTGAGAGGGAGCAAAAACATGGTCTGCCGGGAAATTCCCGAGGCCCGGATTGAGAAACACTACTGTAGAGTGTTCATTCCTCATTGGTGGTTGGTTAAGTTCCACAAGTACAGGGGGCTTTGTTGAACATCCGCAGTTTGGACCACTGATCATGCGACCAGACAGTTGGTTCTGTTGTCTGATCTTACTGTGATGCTCTAACTGAAGCTTCTCTGCTCCTGCCCTCTGCAGGTGATCCAACAGGCCCTGCACCGGCAGCCCAGCACAGCTGCGCAGTACCTGCAGCAGATGTACGCAGCCCAGCAGCAGCACCTCATGCTGCAGACCGCCGCCCTCCAGCAGCAGCACCTGAGCAGTGCGCAGTTGCAGAGCCTGGCCGCCGTGCAGCAGGCAAGTACCATCGCAGCCAGATGTTACAGAGATCGCATTTGCGATTATGGCTTTAACTGTGTGCATACATGTGTGTATAATGTACGCGTATCCCCTCATCTTCCATGCTTGCTTATCCAGTACAGGGACGTAAGGGCAGGGGATGGACTCCCAGGAAAGGAGGCCAGTCCATCACAGGTCGCACACTCTACAGGCAGCGAAGATCCTTCCACACATGACACCACCTTAACCAAACGTTCACTTCCATCTGTCTGGGTTTAGAAAGCAATCTGAACTCCAAAGAACTATTGCCAAGGGAGTCCACTAGGTATTTATATTTGCTGCTTTGGTCACAAGACAAAAGCATATGTTTCATAGTGAAATAGTTTTGAATTGTTATATATTTTATTCTCTTTATTTTTGTCCTGGGAAACGAAAATAACACAAATAACTGTCAGTCAGGAAATATGCACTAGTAACGTGGATATTTAGAACATAGTGTAAATATAAACAAATAATATGCTATCCCAGGGTGCCTGCTACCTCGTGTCATGTGCTTCCTGCAGTCCCGCACTGCAGATTATACACGTCTTTGTGTGTATATGTACTGTCTTCCTTCAGCTCAGTCAGGATGTTTCACAGGCAAAGAGAGGCGTCTTTCTTCATTCGGGTTTCTGACATCTGTCGCTGTCAGTGTCACGTGCCTGAGTAGTTTCTCAGATTGATGTGCCTTTGTCTTTACAAAGCTCTCTGTCTTAACTTTGGAGAAAGGATCCTTTGAAAGGGCTTTAAAATGTATCGATCACATGCTCAGAATATCTTGCCAGCTAGATGGACACGTCTCGTCTTATACCGGAATCACGTGTAAGGTTTTGCCGTCCCACTTTGACAGAAGACTTGCAAGTATTTTTATGTTCTCAGCGGGACACACACCTGAGGTCCAAAGAATGATGGGAAATGAATTATGAACTATTTAAATGAAAGATAAGCACCTAAGTTAACTAAATTCATTCCAGTTCCAATATATGATTTTTGCTGTCAATTTCAATAAAGCAGATAAGGTAAAACATCCATCCATCCATCATTTAATTGCTTTATCCAGTGCATGGCTATGGGGGGGGGGGGGGTTTCTGTAGCCTATCCCAGGAAGAACGGAGCACAAGGTGGAGAGGTGGGGGAGACCTTAATGGGATGCCAGTTCCCCACAAGGCAATGAGCAGAATCATTTAATTAAATATCTGCTTGTGCAAGCAAATAAAATCATTTTAAATAAGAAGCACTAAATAAGTACTCTAATTGAATTTAAAGCTTCTACTGTAATTTTAAGTAAATCGTATCCTAAAAAATAGCATCCAATACAGTGACAGTCTTCCTTTGTATTCTGACATTTCCATTCAGTGTGGAGCAGAGCTGCGTGAAACCTGAGTGGGTCTGCTCACAGGAAGACTCCGGCCCCTGAGTCAGTGTCCGCACTTTCTGCGTAGGGCCTCTGCATCTGTCACAGTGATTAATGTCATTCTACCGGGGGCCAACCCAACGTGTCACACTGTGATTAAGAATAGCCCTCAAATTACTGCCGCAAAGGCCTCCGCATGGGGCAGAAGGGAGGAAATGTTTATTTTCCAGTGTGGAAATACGCCGCGCAGCAGCGAAAATGCCGTGTTGTGGTGCCGCACGGAGCGCATTACTCTGCAGACACGCCACATTCCACGGGGCCCCGCGTTTCTGACCGGCCCTCCGGGCTCCTGGCTCGTTTCTCACTGCCATCTGGGGGAGATGAAGGCCGGTTGCTGGGCGCTTTGCTTCCCTGCGGGCAGCTAATGACACATAACGTCAGGAAACACCCGTGGATGGCCATCGATCTCCCTGTGGCTCGGCTGACGCTGAAGGACGGCCTAGTGCGCCCCCCGGGGCTCGCTTACCTCCCACGTGCGCACGCTGCTCAAAGCCCTTTTGTCTGCTATGTGCCGTTTGCTGGTGGCACTGGGATATCTCAAGCCGGTGCCGGGTGAATGAGCCTTATGGGTGATCAGGATTCATGCTTTTGTACCTTAAATCTTTTTATAAATTAAAAAGAACATTAAGAATCACTGAAGACCTTGAGAGTTTTATTACCGTAGAATTACTTCAATTCCTGTCACTGTATTTGCAAGTACTTTATTATAACAATTATTATTGTTTAAACTACATCGTGTGAATGATGTAAACCCCCTGTTTTTTTTCAGCAAGGAATAATTTTCACCCATCTAAGAATGTTAAGAATGGGTGAAAGAGACTGAATGAATGTCTGAAAAGGGACGACGGCTTTTTCTGTGCGCTGACTGTGATTAATGTCCTTTGTGCGGGACTCCAGGCTTCTTTCCCAACTTCCTGTAACTCCTGCTCATTTTCCTGCAGGCCAACATCGTGGCGGGGAGACAAAGCTCCACTCAGAATGGCTCTGCCCCCCAGCAGGGAGGATCCTCACAGGCCACGGTGAGTCTAATCCATCTTCCATAATCAGTGGTGCTGGGCCACACTGATGCTGGAGCGCAACACAAATTCGACGGCCTCTTCAGCATATCTGTCCATCCATCCATCTATCCATCTATCCGTCCATCCATCCATCCATCCATCCACCTGCAACTATTTGCTGGACACTTAACCCTTCAGATTCATTCACAAAGCCAATGTTATATCCTTCTGTTAGCTTCTGTGTTTTGCAAGTCGTATTTTCACTATTGTATTATATTGTCATTTTATATACTGCTATTTTACTGGTTTTATATCAGTTTGTGATGCTGTTCCTGTTAAACATTTTTAGTCCTTTGGGAGTAACTGAAGTTTTTCATATAAAAATACATTGAACCTGGTTTAAATTGGTGTCTCGTCATGGCAAATAGTGCTACTGGCAAAAGCTGGAAAACAGTTCTGAATAAATTAATTAAAATGTGCTTCATTTAATGTCTTAGCTGGTGCAATGTTTCACGGTGGCTGATCATTTTACTAGAGCAATTCAGATCACGCTCCCTGCTCAAGGGTAGTGTAGAAAAAGTGACAGAAACCATACACCATCTGCTTAAACTGCATTGTGGTTAACTGACACTTCTAGAGTCAATTATAATGGACACCCACCGACACACCTTGAGTCAAATTAGAAAGGTTACCCACCAAGAGACCTGCGCTCTCAGAAAAGAGGGTAAAAATTTGTACCTTTGCTTGTCACTGGGGCTGTACCCTTGTAATTGTACCTTTCAAGGTACAGAAATAGACTCTGAGGAACATCCCAAAGGTACAAACAGCATAAATGTACCATCGATGGTACAGAAATGTTCCTCAGAATCCATTTCTGTACCTTAAAAAGTACAATTACCTAAGCTAAGGGTACAATTGGTAGACCCTTGAGGGTACAACCCCAGTGACCAGCAAAAGTATAATTTGTAACCTTTTTCTGAGAGTGTAGATTCAGATAGGTTGCACACTAACTTTTGGTTAAATAGGATACATATGTTACTTAACCTGTTGCTTTAAACTAATATTTATCTCTGTTGTTGACTGGCTGCTCCCAGAAGGTTGGAGGCAAGGAAATAATTGGAAAGATGCAAGGGTGCAGTAACAGTTTCTCTTGATTGCTTTGCAGCATTTCTCAAATAATTAACATTAGCAAAACAACAAGTGTGATCCCCAAACCATAATGTCACTTCTGCATAGCAGAATATAATTTCTCATCGCTTCACACAAATTTCCAAATGTTTTAGTAAATAGTAAATTAGCATTCATATATGCTAATGGTTTTGTATATTTGTCATAATTTGGCACAATTTTCAGTTGCTTTCGTCAGGTTGGTGAAAATAGATTATGTAGTTTGCCATTGTAATAATTTTATACCCAAAACTATTAGGTTGCTAAAGAAAAATAATCAGTCAGTAACAGTGAGGAAGTGGAAACCAAGTATCATTCAGCATTGTGGAGCACGGGAGCAGACTTACACTGACATACTTACACTGACATACTTACACTGACATACTTACACTGACATACTGACAGTATATCAAGCATTTTGGCTCCCATGGTTAAAACGATGCTGATTGTACTTTTCATTGTGGTGGCACTGACTGATTCATTGGTGGAACTATTTCTTTTGAGACATGAGTCTGTTTTGGGTGAGTACAGGCTTTTGCAGCTAAACCATAATGTTGTGCTATATGCATGAACTGTTCTGAGAAATGCTCTGATAGTCCTGAGAATGTTAAGTACATGAAATTACTAAAGCGATCGAGAAAATCTGTACTAAGCCCTCATGTGAGACAGCATGCTTTTTAATAATTATTCCAAGGCGTCTACCTAGCAGTTTTAACCATTGAATGCTGTTTGCTTTGTGCCATGATGACTCCGCATCCTTAGCTGCTATGCTGCTTCTCACCCTACATTCATTCATGCAGTTTTATGTCCTTTTGTTCGCTTATTGATGCATTGAGGTGGCAGTTCTGTAGAGTCAGATGGTGCTGAGTCCCTTTGTGTTCCCCGCTGTGTGTTCCGCAGATTAACCTGGCCACTTCGCCAGCAGCAGCCCAACTGATGAGCCGAGCTCAGGGTGTCAGCCCCGCCCCCACAGGGATCTCCCAGCAGACCGTGCTCCTGGGCAATGCCCCCAGCCCCACGCTCACCGCCAGCCAGGCCCAGATGTACCTGCGTGCCCAGATGGTAAGGGAATGTGTGCTTTTCACACACTCTCTCACACACACACACACACACACTTCTGATGATGTGTGTCAGAAATTATTAAGATATAAAAAGAAGCTCTGGCTCATCTCTGTTCACACTGGACCAAATAATCACTGGACCTGACAATTTGTTGCCGTTTTGTTATTTTTGTGCTGTGTGACTTGTTTGCTACTGTACTGCGTCTTGAGATCTGAAGAAGTTACATGTGCATGTGAATGGTTTCTCTTGCCAGTGAACTTTACATACTGTAATGAAGAGCCTTGCAGTGTTGAAACTGGGGTCTTTGACATGAGTAACAGTTAGCTAAAGAAAAATGATCAGTCAGTGACAAAGAGAAAGTGGGAAATGACTAACGTTCAGCATTGTGGAGCTCAGAAGTATACTTACACTGACATACTTACACTGACATACTTACACTGACATACTGACAATGTATCTAAGCATTTTGGCTCTCATGGTTAAAGCAATGCTTATTGATCTTTTCATTTTGGTGGCGCTGACTGATTCATTGGTGGAACTATTTGCTTTTGAGACACGAGTTAGTTATTTTGGTTAAGTTACAGGCTTTTGCAGCCAAACCAGTGTTGTGATGTATGCATGAACTGTTTTAAGAAATGCTCTTATAGCTTTGAGAATGTTAAATGTGTTTCATGAAATGTGCCAAAGCAATCGAGAAAAACTGTAATATACTATAGTTTTTCTTTTTGGGAAAATATGAAAAGTTATGAGACGGTGCTGAAAATAGCTGGTCTAGTGTGATTTTCTCAGTGTACATATGGCTGCTTGTCATACATATTCATCTTTTCCATTGGATAAGCTGTTGTTTTTTTCCCACTGCAAAAATAAAACCTTGGAGTTAAATTAAGATTCCGTGGAGCAGGCTGGGATTACGGAAATTGGGAATATGAACAGAAAAAGTGGTGAAATGTTTCTGCATTATCAGCTAACAAAATTTTCCCGGGTCAAATGGCCAGCCGTCCAACATGGAAACTTCCCTGTCTCCAGCAGGCTGAGGAAAGCAAGGGCGAACAATGAAAAGAGTGCTATTAATTCTGCATTTTATAGGAAAACTTTTCCCGCAGCTGAAAGACTGGCTTAGACACTGCTGTGCTCTCCCATCAGGAAGCAAACTGGTGCAGTACAGTATTTAAGAAAAAGAAGTGTGGATGATTCTTGGTCTTAAACCGAAAAATCAATGTGGCGAAGCGGGGTTGTGTACGGGTGTATAAAATCCTGATGTGTGAGACGACAGCATTCTCAGTTAACCCTGTTAGTGCTGTCAGAGCACAAGACCACAGAGGGAGCCTCGTAGAAGCCGTTTGTGAGGGGAAGTGTGACTGACTTGGTGGGATACGGCTGTTTGCCCTCGTTCGGAAGGTTGCCAGTTCAAATCCGGTGATTCAGTGGCCCTTAACTTCAGGCTGATCCTACTCTCCCATCCTTGCTTTCAATGCCGCTTTAGACAAAAGTATCCAGTAAATAAATACAATTTAGAGGTGCTCCTTGGATTTATTCAAGTGAAACCCCCCATAAATTTGTCAGTTAAAATGTTTTTCTGCTGAAAATGTTTTGAATTTCCTATTAATATGAACAATCAACAATCCCTTGTATCAGAGATCTGTTGGCTGCAGGCGCCCATGATAAACACAGAATTCATCCAAGGCGGGGTTAAAATTAGATACGTGTCTTAATGGTATTTAACGATCAGCAGTCTATATTATATATTGGTTCTGAAAATTATACATCTGTAACTGAACTATTGCCAAATAGTACGTTGTACTTTGGTTACTTATTAAGACATTAACATTTAAAAACTGATTTCTAAATAATTTGTTAGAAAAAGTATGTGTGAACTAGTTAATGCAGGCTTCCCATAAATCTATTTTCTGTGACACTTTCCCAGTCAAACCAGTCTTGCTAGATCAGTCTTTGTGAGCCACTGAAAAATCATGCTTTTATTAAAAAGCACAGTTTGCTCTATAAAGCACAATACATAGACCTTAAGAAAACGTATTACTACGAAAAACTGTTTTCATTTCCAGAGGTGGAGATTTCAGGTCCAGAGAGTACAAATCCAGACCAAGATTTTGTTTCAGCAAACCAGTTGAGTATAAAGACTCACAGTCACAGAGTACTCAACTGGCTGGTTGAAACAAAATCTTGGTCTGGAT
>JAODLD010000113.1:2200892-2216272 GCA_026781065.1 Mormyrops boulengeri
ACACAGACACACACACATACAGAGACACACACACACACACACCCCTCCCACACACACACACACACACACACACACAGACACACACACACACACACATACAGAGACACAGACACACACACATAGAGACACACACACACATACAGACTCACACACACACACACCCACCCCCCTCACACACACACAGACACACACGCACAGACACACACACACTATTGGCCTGGGGCTGGGGTATTATTTAACATTTCATTAACCAAGGTTATTTGAGGTAGTCGTACAGTAATGTATTAATAACTTAACGGGAACCTATAGGAAACAACAAAAAAAATCCTTTACACATTTTTCCCCCACAATGACTCTATGCCGGAAATCCTATGTTTCTCCAGTGGGCGGTACTGTCACACGGCTACATAAACAAATGAAATTGATTAAATGAATGGATCAAAGCCAAAGAATGGATATCTGTCATGTTGATTGAGAAACACCGCATGAGATTTAAGAACCAAATAATTCATTTGCACGTATTCACGTTGCTTACCCTTTATTTTTAGTGGACGAGCTGGTGTTTTTTATTACATGCTCCAAATAGAAAATGCAGTGCATGAATGATCGTTTCTAAATATGGTCCTGCTGGTTCCAGCCTTGTTTCACAGAGTGACTGAGATAAGCATATGTGCGGTCGTGCCTTATTGTGTGATTTCCAGGCAAAAGAACTTTGTGCTGGTAGCCAGTAGCCTAGATCGTCCTGTTCCTTTGTCCCTCTAGCTCATCTTCACCCCCACCGCCACCGTCACGGCCATGCACCCCGAGGCTTCCTCGCTACCTGCTGGTCAACAGTCTTCCTCTGCTCAGGTATTGCCCGCCAACACTCCCAGCTGATGATTCACAAAACACGTGGATTGTAGTGCCTCTGTGTTGCACTAGGGGGCGACAAAAGTAATAGGACGACACGTCTTGGACCGATGAAGGCACAAGTATGAAAAATCAATAATCTGAAATAAAAAAAATATCGATGTGATTTTGCAGGTTTTCATGCAAAGAAATTGATGTAATTTTAGCTTGATTACATATCGAAATAATTTGCATTGCAGTACATCAAAAGTGTGAATGTATTTTAATAATAAAATGATTCATGTACCGATACAAAGTATGGTTATTGAACAGCATAGTGGCTAGAAACTTTGACTTAGAATTTTCTGGTTTTCTTGTTGTACACTTGGGAATGGTAAATCACATTTGTCAAGCTGATACAGCCAGTATGTGTTTGTATGAAAAGTATATATCAAGAAAATTATTGTTATTATTATTGTTGTTGTTACAACAGTGTTCCTTTATTAAGGGTTTTGTGTAAGTGTCTTACTGTTGTCTCTCAGGTTCAGAACCTTGCCATTCGCAGCCAGCAGGGGGCATCCTCAGCCTCTCCCTCTCAGGCTCAGCTCCAGGCATTGGGCCTTAAACAGGCCTCCGGGGCCATCTCTGTGCAGCCTGCAGCCCAGCTGAAGAATCCCAGCTTGGGGGCTCAGGGTCTGGGAGGAAAAGGCACCACACAAGAGTCCATCACAGAAGGTGGAAAAAAAGCAGAGGGCCCCGGTGAGCTGGCACTACGGGGGGTGGCTGTCAGTCGCAACGTGACCACCGTCAGCAGCCGTGCCCTCCTCACACCAGGTAGGCACCGGGTGTCCTACCGCAGATGGTTGTCAATGCTGCACCAATGGAATTTAACTAGTCATGGTTTATAACCAATCAGAGTGGACCACTAGTCACATGTTTGCATGCAGACCTGGCTCAGCCAATCATAAGCTTGGCCCACCCCAGGGCTAAGTATATGACCCTCCAAGCTTCAGCAAATTTCTATGTGACCTGAACGAGCAAGAGCCACCGTCTGGAACACAAATGAGCTTCACGCGCACGGGACGGTGGGCCCAATTACCGGTCATTAAACAGCACTGCTTGGCCCACCTGTATACTCTTTTTTTTTCTTTTTTTAACTTGAAAACAATTTATTAGCATGTAGGTGGTTAAAAGTCAAGTATTTTCCCTTCAGTTCTGGAACTCCTGTAGACTACACTACAGTCCTGTCAATACAACATTTCAGCACAGGAGCCGGGCCTGTTTGTACGTAGGAAAAACTTGTCTTCATATAGAAATTAACTGTTATCCAGTCCTGGGGCTTGGGGAAGTCTGGAGATTATGTCTGGCAGCACAGGGCAAAATCAAGGGGAACATTCTGGATGGGATGCCAGTTCAGCTCAGGACATACAAACGCAACAATGGAGGGGGGAACATGCGGAATTGGCAAAGACCAGCCCTGGAGGTGTCAGGGCCCATATCACCTGCCTGTATATATGAAAATGTGGAAGGAGCTGGAAGCTAAGCGAAAGCAGCTTGGGGAATGTTCTCAAAAGTTTGAGGAGGAACTGAAAACAGACTTTTCTTTTAACTTTTATGATGCGCACACATAACCTGATCGTCTGTTAAATATAATATATGGGTCCTGTATTCTGTCTCCGTGAATTTGCCTGCACTTAACATGCATATACTGAATTAATATGTAATCAAAAACTGAATGAGTGAGAAATTCATATGCAGGACTTCGTGCAAAATAGGTCATGAGGAAAATTCTGAAATTAGTGAACTTAAATACCTTTTTTAGGTAGGTATTTTTGTTCTATTTCACTTTAAATAAATCAGAATTCACAGAGGTGCATCATGCAGTTATACTGAGCAAAAGCAGGAATCGATAAGTCTTTCGTAAATTTTTGTTCTACCATTAATCAGCCGCAATCAGCTGCTTCCTTGGCTGTGACATTTTTACCGCCTGAAGGCTTTTAAGTGTCCCATTATCCCAGAACATCCATTGGCCTTAATTAACAACCCTACTTCTTCTCCTTGGAGGAGAATTCATTACGTCATATCAGGCTGAATGAACAGACCAGTGGGGGATTAGAGACAGGGAAAGGTCAGGGGGTGAAAGAGCAGAAATGAGTGAATATCTCGTCGTTTTGCAAGGTTTGCATACATGGAAGGTAACTGTTGGTCAAACCCCTGATTGCACACGAGCTCAGCAAAACGACTGCAGCAGTAAAAGCCACATGTAATCAATCTGAAACACAGGACTGTGTCTCCAGTATTAGAGCTGCTGATGTAACTGCTTCTGTTCCAGATTAGATGAGGTCGAAGACCACAGACGTGGCTTTTGCGGCGTGTGTGTAACGGGAGGGTCGGTATCTCTGCAGCCCACGCTGAGAGCCGCATGCATCATACAGACCTCATTAGTCTCTAGAAGGAGCCACTGTAGGGTCAGAGGAAGCAGGAGCCAACTGACGGCAGGCTGTCTGCTTTCCGTTTCCCTGAACAGCAGCAAGGCGCTCACTGGCCCAGGCCACGTGGGTGGGGGGCGGGCAGGACAGGGGTCACCAGATCTGAAGGCTGCCTAATGAGGCAGCGCCGAGGGGAGCCGTCGGGGTTTCCTCCACAGCCACATTTGCCGCAGGGTTGCAGGCTAAGGAAAGCCTTATTTGGCAAAAGACAGGAAGTGCAACCTCTGACCTTTCCACCTTTCGCAGGACACCAAAGCCAGGGAGTATTTCCATGCTAATTAAATAAAGAAAATTAAAATAATGATGCCAGTGGTCTTTGGCACAATTCATACAAGGTGTGGGAGTAAGTGATTTAAAAAATACAAGTTCAAAATATGAAGTGTTGAGGAGAAAAAAAAATTAACATAATTTATGTGTTGAGATGCTGCATGTGATGTTATCTTAAAGCCCTAACAGTCCAATTTAAGGAACAACATGACTTACTTAATAGAGTGGCATGTACAGAAAGAGTGACACTAGCAGAAACGTAATGTCCACTACAGAAGACAAAACCAACTACTGGATCTCAGGAGGATTTTCTATTTTCATTGTTTTTCATCCCGAATAAATAAACCCATAACTGAATACCAATTTAACTCCAGTGATATCATTTCCTTAAGTCAGTCGCTGTCGTCTTAACTGCAGCAGTAGCTTTACAAAAATTACATGCATTCTACTGAATAGCATATACAACAGAATCAAAGGAAAAGCTGTACTGGAATATTTCTGGCTCTCTCGTGAAGGCCTTCCTTACGGCTGATTGGTTTGAAACAAGCGAGGCGTTTCTGAAAGGGCTCCTCTTGTCTGCAGTACTCCTAATGCTTTTTATGCAGCAAATAAATCTGCCATTCCATTTAGTAGTAGATCAATGAAAAGGCCCACGTCCTTCCCAGCTTATCCCAAGCATTCAGAGCCTCACAATATCCTGATTCCCACTAACAAGGAAATTTGTATGAGGACAAAACGCAACTTTGCATCAAAGATGGACGCGAAGTGTTAGACATTTGGCACAGTGCATGCTGGAACTGCTGACGGGGACATTAAATGAACATAGACATTGTCACGGTATCTGTGTCACCATGGTCGATTTCCAAACAAGAGACAGAGTTTCAACACAATCTGGCACTTTCTCGGAGTTTCATTAATCACGTACCCATAACCTATTATCACTATCATGAATATGGGTGTTGCTCCCTTGCTGTTTGTTCAAGCAAGAGCATGTTTTCAATTACAGCATTTTTGAACATCGTGCTTGAAATACCACAGAGCTGTCGAGAAAGAGTGTTAGACAGGAGCGGGTCAAATTTGGCTGTCATGGGGGCTTCCTGTGACTTATGACCCTTTTCCCACTAGTGGGCAGAACATTGTGCTTCCCATTGTGCTTCCCATGAAGACACCTCTAATACAACAAACATTCCTTGTTTAACTTTAGCCAGAATGTAGTCCCACTGTTGTCTCTTTCACATTTCTTGGAGGAAATGTGTAAACTTTAGACTCTAACATTCAGAATACTGAGTGAGTGCAGCAGACTGTGGAAAGTCTCTATAGCAAAGTTAGCAACGTGGACATTAGCACACAGAAACTGGCCAGTGGTATTTACTCTATTCTTAAAGGCCCAAGGTGTCCCTTCGTTTGGGCTATAAGCACCTTCTGTCAGCAGTCTTCTTTCCTTGGCAGTCAAGTTCCTGTGCAACATGACTCAGGACACTAGAGTGCAAAAAAACCCTTTTCCCACGTTAAAGACTATGCCACACCTCACCCACAGCTGGGGTACGGGGGAAAACTGCTTGAAATGTTCAAAACTTTGGTGTCATCAAAAGGGGGTTATTATTGTTCATGTCTGTACTCCTCAGGATAGACTGTGAAACATCTTCCAGATATATTTTTAAAAATGCAAATGTGGCATTTACCACTGAAATCACGGCCTTTACAATTCCTAATAACAGTGTAAAGATAAAGAGAAAATCAACAAATAGATGTTAAAATAATAACGCTAACATGGGTTTTAAAGAATGATATACTAAAGAGTGGATGTCAGGGTTAATCAATGACAAGGCTTGTAATGAATGAATGAATGATTCGGCTGGCATGTGCAGTTATAGAAAATTTATCAACACCCTCATGTCCAATCAGATTTGAGAATTCAGCAGTGCCGTGATATAAGTGTTTATTAAGGCATTTGTTTTTGTAAATCTGTGTACTACTATCGTGTACTTATGAATCAATTTGGTTAACGTAGACAGGCTTAACATAGTTTCAAGTACAAAAATACAATGCAAAACCAGCAAATGTCGCACATACATAACTTGTCATAATCCCCCCCCCCCCAAATGACAGAGACTCGAAACAATCAGTGAATGTTAATAAGTTCCCATTTTGTTATATATTGATGTCTATGTCAAAAACTATTGTCAATTCATTTAAAAAAATCTATTTTGTTATTGAATATTGTTCTGGACCTTTTTTGAACAAAAATCTGACCTTTGATCAGAAAGTCTGAGAACCTCTGTTCCATCAGGTCATTTTTAGGAGCCTGCTCCTGACTGGTTGCCTTTAAGAGGTCGTTTTTAGGAGCCTGCTCCTGACTGGTTGCTTTTAAGAGGTCGTTTTTAGGAGCCTGCTCCTGACTGGTTGCTTTTAAGAGGTTGTTTTTAGGAGCTTGCTTCTGATTGGTTTAGATAACAGATGAAGAAGGCCTTTTTTCTCTCATTCCAGCCTTTGCTCAAATCCAACCGCACCAGCTGCTGCAGCAGCACAAGCAGCCGCAGTTTGTGATCCAGTCGCAGCCTCCCCAGCGAAGTCCAGCTCAGGCGCACCTCCAAGCCCAGGCAGTGCAGACACTGGCCCTGCAGCCTGCTGTGGCGCCCCCCCCCCAGGGCCCGGTCCCTGTGCTCCCCAAGCCTCCATTGCCGGCCCTGCAGGCCGCTGTCTTTCACTCCACCATCGGCACCCAGGCTCTCGCCCAAAACAGCCAGACCCCGGCAGTCAGCCCTGCCAGCCAGCCGACAGCCCGACCTGCGCAGCTGACGGCGGTCAACCTCCAGACTCTGCCGGTGCAGAGCCCGGTACGAGCGAGCCTCGCCTCACCTCCAGAACAAATTCTCAAATGTAGCCCTTTGTAGCCATTCAATATGTTGACTATACTTCCAGGTGAACTGTCCTATAATCTGATTTCAATCAGCCATCCACTGTCCATTTCACCTGACATGATTTCCTGACGTCTTTGGACTCTTAAGAAAGCTCAAATAAAAGATATTTCATAAGTTTTGGCCTTTAACGTTACGAGTGCAACAAATGTAATAAAGATTATTATGTCATGGAACTCCTTAGCAGCTAAGTTCCAGCTAAGTAGCCACATGATATTAATCATATTTTACCCAATGTTTAATGAACAAGCATGTTTCACTGTTTATGTGCATCAGCTATATCTCATAATACTTTTCCTAAGGACTAATAACTTGTAAGTTTTAGCAAACTACTCTATTGTATAAGCTGACCCATTTCCTTTGCTGGTTCAGGCTGTTCAGCCAAAGCAGGACGACAACAGCAGAGAGCAGCCGGCCGCTCTGGGGCTGAATGAGTCTGCTCCGGAGCCTCGTGCCCAGATACCCACAACTCCTCCCGAGCCCCTGGAAACCACAACGGAGCAGAACAGGCCGGATCCCGATGGGCCCGCACTCCAAGCAGAAGGTACCGTATCAGGCTCAATCTGAGGCAGGCAGCCTCGGGGGCAGGTTTTCCCGTCTGCCTGATTCATTCAGTTAGGGCTCAGAAGAAAATAAAAATTAGCGTGATCTATGTTTGTTAAACATCAGCGGGTAGATGCTTGGCTGCTGATGATGCCTTTGACTGAACTTCTAACGTGAAAAAACAGCTGAGTGTGCCAGACGGACCTTTGTAGTTGAATACAGACTGGCTTTCACATTACTGCCATCTGCAGGCCAACCAGAAATGCCCTTTCTACACCCCACCCCCCTCAGGTCCAAACTGGAACTGATATGGCTTTAATCTGAAACCCCCCTTGCCTGTTATCCTGTAATATTTACCCAAAGGTGGAAAATTCAGGTTCAGAAAGTAAAAATCCAGACCAAGATTTTGTTTCAACAAATAAGCTGAGCACTCCGTGACTCTTTATACACAACTAGTCGGTTAAAGCAAAATCCTGTTCTGGATTTGTACTTTCTGAACCTGAACTTTCCTCCTCTGTATATTTACCATTTAATTACATCAGGAGTGGCCAACATTATCCAGAAAAAGCTAAAGAAAAGGTGTACTGGTTTCTTGCACATCTGGTGTGTTGGCATTGAATGGTTCCTCTTAGTTCCTCTTGCATCAACTTGGGCACTGGACCCAGAATGCAGGAGCGTGACGTTGAGATATGTCTAAATGCAGTTCGTGTGGTTTGGAATTCCTGCCTCTCAAGGAGAATCCAGTTCCTTGGTCGTACTTCAGCAAACCTAAAGCCCTGGGATCCATCTGCAGGGCTGAATGCTGTGGTTTCATTAGCATCTGTGCCTCACTGACGTCCCTTCAGGCCATCTTCTCCATGGCCTGGCTGAACATCCCCCACCGTCCCGCCTGCCACTTGCCTGCCCCGAGCCTTAGACTGAAAGCCTGCCTCACTTCATGGAGTTATATTACCATACATCCTATGGTAATGTCACTCCGTTATTGTTCTTGCGAAAACCAGGAGCATTTATCCATCTGCCAATCTGGAAATTGTTCATACTATACTAAAGGCAAGAGCTGTTTACCAAGGTTCATTATGCAAGCATTGTAATTGGAGCAGGAGATGGCTATACAAAGGCCATTTCAGAACACCCAAATTTATTTATTTAAACCAGGAGCTGTAGCCTTTACTGCAGACCCCAAGATAAAACTGGGACGTACCAAGTCGCAAAATTTGCATGAGGGCAGCTAATCTGATCCACAGTGCAGCAATTATGTTTTGCGGACAGTATAATTCTTCATGCCACATTAACCATGCGTGTCTTTTGGGGTAAGAGTATCTCCGATACACACAGATCTAGCGCATGTATTGCAGGATGCTCAGTGTTGAGAAGCTGCGAAGAGTTTGTGCGGTTTTCTCCCATCTGTGAAGTTCGCTTAATAAGAAGTGTCCTAAATTAGCCTTCGCATTGAGCAAAGCACTAAGTGCTTCTGTTTAAAACGAGACACAAACGCCTTGGAGGGCATTTGCAATTAAGTCAGTAGGTTTCT
Organism: Mormyrops boulengeri; assembly: GCA_026781065.1. Taxonomy (NCBI): domain Eukaryota; kingdom Metazoa; phylum Chordata; class Actinopteri; order Osteoglossiformes; family Mormyridae; genus Mormyrops; species Mormyrops boulengeri. The sequence continues at coordinate 2,209,469 of JAODLD010000113.1, forward strand.
TCTCTTTTAATACAGCTGAATAAGTCATCCGGGTAAGAAAGGCGGGGGCTGGATTAAGCACCGAGTGGGGGGAAATGTAATAAAGTTAAAATACAACGAAGGTGTTGGTGTGCACTGGAGAAAAATACAGCGAGAAATGCTTTTTAACGGGACAAGACTAAACCTGGCTTGTGTGGATTTAACGTGATATTTGGCTCCTATAATGTAATAACAATCGTTTATTAATTTATTACTTGAAACGTTCGGAAATTACAGCAATTTTAATATTGGCCAATTAAATTTTAAAGAATGCAAACGTCTATACCTGTAAGCAATTTCTTTACAAATAAGACTTGCGAAATAAACTGCCTTTGGGGGGTCGTGTACTGTAACACGTAGAGCGGCGGCAATTCGGTGTTAAATTTAAGCCGAGAATCTCGACACTGAAGCCTTAAACTGTAATTCTTGAAAATTTCAGCAGCCAGCTTTTATATCTAAGAGGAATTCGGTACAAGTCAAACAAAAAAGGAAGTTCTGAGAAATTAAAATAGAGTAAAGAGCGGCTAGTATTTGTGGAAGCGCGTCTTTAGCCGAAGTGGGAAAAGCTCCTCTTGGGTCGGGGCTCCCGGTGCCCTCGCCGGCCAATCGCAGAGCAGGCTCGCGGCCACGGCGCGTCCTCATTGGACAGAATTCCGGGAGCGGCGGGTCAGTAGTCAGGACGGGCTCTTTCCTATTCAGTTCCCCTGTACAAAGCGCGTTAGTGTCGCGCTGCTAACTCGTGCGGGGGAGGACCGAGTCCAACGAACAACAAATTCACTGGGAAAGTTTCTGAGAGATTCACTTTCATTTCCCTACCACAATTGGCCTAATATATGAGGTAGGTCTCATCCGCGGAGTCCGTAAAAGGCTTAGTTTAGATCGGCAGATGTTTTTTAAAACATTAAATAAACAATCCTTAAAGGGAAATGGTTGGAGGAAACAAAGGCGTGTGCTTCCCTGTACTGTTGACTATTGTCAGCAAGACCCCACTACGTTTGGAGGGGCTTAGATTTCTTTGGGATTTTTACTTTACTTTCAAAAACGTATACCCAATCCCAAACCCAATCACCATGCTTATTTACATTTACTAAACTAATTTAAAAGCTTCTTTAGACAGATTTTTTCACTTTTGCAAGCTACTGGCTGATTAGCAGCAAAGAAAGGTAGCCAGCTAGCCTGCGTTGAACAGCAACAGCACAGATTAGTTATGGCTCCGCGTGTTTTATTTTGTGCTGTTGTTTTCATGGCAGCTGTTTAGATTAAGCGTTCGTGCAGCAAACACATGCATTTTTAACGGCCAGTGTACTCATTTAAGGGATTTCTTATCATTATGAGTGGTTGTATTCCGGAGCACCTTTAACTGTGAGTATAGGGAGCCGCGCGCCGCCCCTTGAACGTCTGCGCCGGACGCGCGTGCTGCCCGGGTGAGTAAACAAACCGCGCGCTCGGGGCTTTGCTGCGCGTCGCGTGCTGCCCGGGTGAGTAAACAAACCGCGCGCTCGGGGCTTTGCTGCGCCTCGCGTGCTGCTCCCGGTCCCGCTTGTTTTGATTTTCGTTGATCCTGCACGGTGCAAACAAGAAAATAAAATACCAGAGGTGCATGTTACCAACAGTAGTGGAAGCGTTGCGTTTGTCATTTCGCCTTTCTTTACGTGCGCTCGGTAAGTTTCCTAAATGCATAAAAAAAACCGAGGGCGCGGGGAGTAATTAATATTGAGCCCCCGATTTGTAGCGACGCTTATGTTTTGATGTGCTCCGCAGGTACCGCTGTCGGTGACAGGGTGAATGCGTATCCAGGTGTGGGCTCGCCTCTAGCCATGACCTCGGGAAATGGAAGCAATGCGCCGTCTGTGACTGGAAGCACGCCCCAGAATGCGGAGAACAAGCCCCCCCAGGCCATAGTGAAACCCCAGATCCTCACCCACCTCATCGAAGGCTTCGTCATCCAGGAGGGAGCCGAGCCCTTTCCCGTGAGTCTGTCCAGTTACCCACTCCACATCCGTAGCTTGTTCCCACTGCCAAATGCCCGGCTCCGCGGAATCGTTTTCACGAAGTCATTTAGCTGAAGATTTACTCTCCTGTATGTCCGATGCCGCATTTAATGCATTGGCTCATTCCAGACAATGCTTTAAAGGTATTTCAGTTTATTCTTCGTTGTCTACGTTTTCAATGATTTGAAGTCATGGAAAAAGTTTTTATTTCTCAACGACAAATGTGGAAAAAATTTGCACGTTGTTTTGTTAACATGTTTGGAATCGCAAAAGTAGAAGGAGTGAAACAGCCCACTAGACCAACACAATATCGATGCCGGTTCATCTGAAAAAAATAATTTCATTCCACTCAATGAGAATCTTCATGTGTTGGCTGAACACGCTTCTGCCATGATTATACACTCTGACCACACAGATACATTGTCATATTTACATTTACCAGACGCTCTTATCCAGAGCGGCTTCCATTTTCTAAATTCAGGGACAGTCTCCCTGGAGCAAGTTGGGGTTAAGGGTCTTGCTCAGGGACCCAATGATGGTAGCACCAGAAGTGGGACTCGAACCCACAACCTCTGGGTCCAGAGGCAAGCGTCCTAACCACCAGACCACCAACAACCTACAGTCCAGTACAGTAAGTGAGGCACCATTGACCCTCATGAACACAGAATGCATGCTGACACGGGCATGTCCATGACTTTGTTGTGTGGCTGGATCCCTCTATTGAAGATAAGCTGTCTAATTTCAGTAAGACTGTAAGTGCTGCATAGGTAAGAGCACCTCTTCATAGCAAACATCTCCTGCTAACTTTCCTTTGGTAATTGTAGCTGATCTTTCTTTTTCTGGTTCTTTCATTTGCTCATACAATGTGCACTTTACTCTTTGTGTGAACATGGTGATGGGTCACTTTAAAAGATGGAACGGGGGGGGGTTCACTGCCATGTGCCCGGTCCAGGCAGCTGCCCGCAATGCCCCTTGATTCTCTGAAAAGAATATTGTGCTGCTATTGAGGGCTGCTTGGCAGCAGAAATGATCCTCTTTGTAGATGTTCATCCTGCCTTGCCAGTGTGAGAATGACTGGGGAGAGAGAGATCGCAACGCTGTAAACGTGGTACCATGGAGCCAATGTAGGTCCGCAGTGGTTAGAAATGCGTGCTGATGGTCTTCAATTTGGCCGCCTGATAGGCGAGGAAGACGCTAGTGGAGGGAGGTCTTTCTAGAAAGAGCCATGAGTATTATGACGGCAGCAACACATAACTCGCGGGGCCCTGAGGAAAATGTGATATCACGGTTGGCATGACCAGTCTTGGAGAAGCCTGCAAATCACTTTTCATATGCCGCCCTTGGTGGCCTGTTTGGGGGGGGGTTCGTTCTGCTGCTCACTTAGAGAACAGATGTCCCAGCACAAATTTGGGTGTGTGGGTCTGGATTTCTTGCAGTTTGGTGATTTTAGTGCTATATAACAGACAGCCTCTTCATTTAGAGGTCAGTTATTGTGGTGTATAAAACTTTGAGAAATCTTCAGGATCCACCACTGTGCCCCACTAAGAACCGAAGAAGCGGTCTTTCCAAAGACCAAAGTTTTGTCCTGATACAGTGCTGATACAGGGAACACAGGCGATTAATTGTGTTGATGGACTGAATGAACTTAAGCCCGGCGGTGTTTTCCTCCCCTGGTCCTGGAAACCCCCAGGGTTCAGTTTGAATCCAGGCAGCGTGTTCATGCGCTGTGACGCACCTGCTCCAATTATCTCGGAATTCTTCAGATGGGTGCTGATTGCACCACCAGCTTCACAAAAAGCTTGTCGGATGTTCTGAGCAGCAAATATGGAAACCCTGGCAAGTCTTCTTGCTGTGTTAATTTTTTATTTTTTGAAGATAGAAGGTTGCTTTTGAGCTACATGGATTTCCACAGGTGGTCTGTTTGTTGCTTGCAGGGCTGACAAACGGAAAGCCAAAAGTTTGTCTAAACTGCAATTCTGAGTTTTTTTCCTGTTATAGCTTCCTAAATTGTCTAAAATTAGCCGCTTGAAAATGACTCATGTCACCAAGTGATTTTTTTTTTCCCATTGAGTGAAATTTGAAATGTGAAACGCTCATTTTAAAGCTACAAGCTGATTTTGGTCAGAGGTCATTCCCATGACCTTATAATGGGTCCTGAAAATGTGCATGCAATCTTATGTTCCAGTGTGTGGTAACACCATCGCAGCCCTGCTACACCACTGGAAGCAACAGGTGCATGTTCTTCTGTGCCGTCAACATGTGCAGGCGTAATCTGAGAGCCGCCCACACTGCTGTCACATGATCGATAGGGACCAGTCACAGCAGACGCAGGGTCATGGAGAGTCTGCAGCTTGTCCCGGGAAGCACAGGATACACAAATGTTCAATAACCCTACCCGCTGATCCGCCATGTCTCCTGTCTCTTTCCAGTGCTGGACCGTACCCAGTCCCTGAACGTTTGCTGAATCTAGTATCATATTATTGTTGTCGAATAGATCCTACTGTTGTGGTTGTCATAAATAGAAACCTGCAATGTAATAGGAGCCTGCATTTTAAATGGTTCCTCAGTCAAGAACCTGAGATGTGCAACCAGCAGAACAGCAGCAAGGGCTAAATGAAAGCTGCTGCACTCGTGATAAATCCTGCAAGTGGGCCGGCAGAGAGGCCGCTCGCAGGTGGCCGTAGCACACGCTGCAGGCTATGTGTGGCGGAGCGAGGCGTGACCCAAGTTCCCCCGGCGCCCCCACCACCCCCACCCCGGCTGCATCCGCAGGTCGAGAGGCCGTCACTGCTGATCGAGAACCTGAAGAAGCAGAAGCAGCAGTCGCAGCCTGACCTCGACAAACAGCAGGAGGCGCTGTTGAGCGAGGTGCCCGGCACCCCTGACTGCAACATGGAGACTCTGCCGCAGCAGGGTGAGCACCCGAGCCAGGCTGGTTTAGCTTCGTGAGGCGCTCCAGAAACCCTCGAGAGACGGGTTCAGCGGGCTGGCGACTGTCGCCGCATGGTGGTTCCGTCGGTACTCGCTGACACCTGCACCTCCGTTTCAGAGCTGAAGGAGCCGGAGGACGAGCCCACGCTAAAGTGCGAGCTCTGCGGACTGGTGGACTTCGCTTACAAGTTCAAGAGGTCGAAGAGATTTTGTTCCACGTTGTGTGCAAAAAGGTAAAATATACATTTGCCAGATGCTAATTGCTTCATTTTTATGGCAAGGTCACCTGTGCTTTGCACCCACATCAACATCAGTGCTAGCAGACCAGTCTGAATTTGCTTTTTTGGGACAAATGCTATATAGGAGGGTTTATATTAGATGTCTTGGATCTAATGACTGTTCATGTTGATGGTTGACTGATACATGGTTTTTCTAAATAACCCCCCCCCCCCCCCCCACCACACCCTGGCTCAGGTATAACGTCGGCTGCACGAAACGAATGGGTCTTTTCCATCCCGACAAAAGAAAGACAGAAAAGCACAAAAAGCGTCGATCGCGGAGCAGCAGCATGCAGAGTCTGAGCAGTGAGGCCAAGAAGCAGGTAAGGAGCCTCCAGGGGGCGTAGCGGCTAAGGAGTTGGACCTTGGAGGGTGGGGGTTCAGGCTGTCGTATGACTGAATGAGGTATGAGTTGAGTACAAGGCTGTTTTGCAGCTTGACTCCTCTCTTCGTTTAGTGTTAGCATGCTGAGAGCCAGTATAACCGTTATTCATTTCGGAGCACATTGCATTTGATGAGACTGGATCTAATGTACTGTTTGGGTATTCCAGGCTCCAGCCCCACCCCAGCCCTCCCTAGTTGGGACTGTGACCTCCCCTGTGCCCCCTCAGCCCGGACAGGGAGAGTCTAGCCCCTGCTCCGACATATCCAGCTATGGGGAGGCCCCGTCGCCCTTGTCTGCTGCCAGCTTAGGGCCTCCCCGACCTGCGGGGGAGCGGGCGCAGGACCAGGGGGCGAGCCATGGCAGAGAACTGCCTGTCCTCATGCAGCACTTTCTGCCCAGTGACCCCACCAAGTGGAATGTGGAGGAGGTGTATACCTTTATACACTCCCTTCCAGGTCAGCCCCGCCGCCTCCTCACCTTAACATCTACTGAAGTCCTCCTGAAAATAAGATATTGGAAATGTTTCCATTAAAAATCTTTTTCTATAAAAGTCGTTTTTATTGAATTAAGCCTTTATATAAAACCAGTTAAGCTTAAAAGCTGATGACTACAGGATTATTTAAAATCCCTTGTGCGATTGATGGTGTCTGGATCTCCAGGCTGCCAGGAGATTGCAGAGGAGTTCCGCTCGCAGGAGATCGACGGCCAGGCTCTGCTCCTGCTGAAGGAGGACCACCTGATGAGCACCATGAACATCAAACTCGGCCCTGCGCTCAAGATCTACGCCCGCATCAGCATGCTGAAGGGCTTCTAGCTCTCCTGGTGGGGCGGCTGTGGGAACCTTCTCTCTACCTTCTCGCTGCTTTGGTACAGGGGGCACCTCCACCTGCAGTTACTTGGCTCCCAGGAAGAGCCTGGGATATCCATTGGCCGTGGGTCTTCAGAAGCCAGAAGGATGGATGCCCATCAGTTGGGGGTGGTAGATGGGGACCTACTCCACAGAGCAGAACCTGCAGATGCCAGAGCCCCTGGAGACTACGAAGGAGAGGGGCTGACTGAGAAACGTCCACGTGATGTGCAGCCCAGTGGTTTAAGTTCAGTTAAAAGAACTAAAAGGACAAATGACTATTCATATATATATATATTATATATAAGCCATTTTGCTCAATATGACAAATGGAGATGGCCTGTTGGTTCATCT
>JAODLD010000113.1:2216588-2228149 GCA_026781065.1 Mormyrops boulengeri
GTTAGGGATGGGTAGAGGTTAAGGGTGTCGTGATTGGGATTAGGGTTTTTCCCATAGAAATGAATGGACGGTCCCCAATTAGATAGGTACACCAACGTGTGTGTGTGTGTGTCCTGTGCGTGGCCTCGGTTGTCTGGCACGTGCTGTTCCGTGTGGACCAGGCGATTATGTCACGGAAAGCCATGCTGAAGTCCTTCATCCACCATCTGGTGAAACGTCCAAGCAAACAGCTTGAAATTTTGATGGGCCGGAGATCCGCATCGTCAATATTCATGAGATTATTTATAAATATGCCAAGGATAATTGTGTAAAGTACCTCTAGACCTCTGGTAACCTTCTACATTTCCATGTGTCGTCAGTTTCTCTGATTTCTTCAAATAATTCACTTACCTACTTACTCTGCCTGCTCTGCTTGGCATCAGAAATTTATTTCCAGGATACTTCTTACGTGAATCAGATTGTTTAATTTCTGTGGTTTCTTAGCTTATTTTGGGGTCAGTCCTGGTAACTGTCACTTTGCTAAAGTACTACTGCAATGTTCAATTCACATCTGATATCACCAGCCAACTTAATGTTGATATTGGAAGATAGTTGTGCTGGAAATAAGGGCCAGCTAGTTTCCGATGCCTCCCCCCCGCCTAGGACTGCACCCCAGCACGGTCCCTGCCTTTCTCCCATAGGTGACCTCTGACTTCTCCTGTAGGCATGGTTAATAAACACAGCAGTCACTAGGAAATGATGTGACTGCTACTGTTCAGTGGAAGGAAGCGCTATTCTGGAATGTCTCTGCTGCCTTGCTTCAGATATCCTGGTCTTTTGGGAACGAAACTTTGAATTTTGTTTCTTTGACATTGGTCATGTGCACTGGACGAGATTAATGGTGTCAAATTCTAAAGCAGTTGGCAGATATCAAAAAGCTGGTCTATATTCACTTTTGAGGCTCGTGACCATTTTACAGCCCTTTGATTAATAACAAAGAGGATGATTTGCAAACCTGCTGTGACACATTTTGCAAATGAAGTTTCTTACTACATTGTGTAAATTTGTCACCTATTTACGAAGGTTTGAGCACTAAAAAGAGTATTAGCACCTGACAGTACATACACTATATGGACAAAAGTATTGGGACACACCCCTTAATCATTTAATTCAGGTGTTTCATTCAGACCCATTGCCACATGTGTATGAAATCAAGCACCTAGCCATGCAATCAGGATTACAAACATGAATTCAATCAACGACTCAAGCATGGTACTTAGGGATGCACCGATACTGTGCTCATAAACTCATATTCGTAAGAATACTCCAATACCAAGAACCACTACCACCGATACCACTTAATTGTAACATTATGTTAAAACGAAAAGCTGCAGCATTTTATTTTTTTGCTGCCCAGTCAGATTTTGGCATCTAGTGAGAGATATGCCAAATTAGGTCATTGTTATTTTGGCACAAATACTGCCATAAGTACTCATGTTGGCACTCAGTATCGGCAAGTACAGAAATGTAAGTATTCATTCTTGGTCTGAAAAAAATGGTACTGGTGCAGCCCTACTGTGGTACTGTCACAGGATGCCATCGTTGCAATAAGTCAATTGAAATTTCTTCCCTGCGAGATATTCCACAGACAACTGTAAGTGGTATTATTGCAAAGTGGAAGCATTTAGGAGCAGAATCTCCACCACAAAGTGGGACACCATGTAAAGCAATGGAGTGGGATTACAGAGCGCTGAGGTGCATAGTGCACAAAAGCTGCCAATGCACTGTTGACTCAATAAGTGCAGAGTTCCAAACTCCCTCTGGCATTAACTCCAGCACAAAAACTGTGTGCAGGGAGCATCATGGAATGGGCTTCCATGGCAAAGCAGTTGCATGCAAGCCTCACGTCAACAAGCACAACGCCAAGCATCGTATGGAGTGGTGTAAAACATGCCAAAACTAGACTCTGGAGCAGTGGAAACATGTTCTGTGGAGTGATGAATCACAGTTCTCTGTCTGGCAGTCTGATGGATGAGTCTGGGTCAGATGCCAGAACGCTATCTGTCTCACTGCATTGTGCCAGCTGTAAAGTTTGGTGGAGGAGGGATAATGGTATAGGGTTGTTTTTCAGGGGTTGGGCTAGACCCCTTAGTTCAGTGAAGGCATGACTGTGCCTCATTGCGCCAAGCAAGGTTCATAAATGCATGGTTGGGTGAGTTTGGTGTGGAAGAGCTTGACTGGACCGCACAGAGCTCTGATCTCAACGCCAACACTTTCTGGACAAGCCGGAACGCTCAACATCAGTGCCTGATCTCACAAATGATTTTCTGGAAGAATGGGCAAAGATTTCCAGACAAACTCTAAAATGTTGTGGAAAGCCTTCCCGGAAGAGTGACAGCTGTTATAGCTGCAAAGGGGGGGACCAACTCCATATTGATGTGTACGGATTTAGAATGGGATGTCATGGCCAGGTGTAATGGGTAGGTGTTCCAGTGCTTTTGTCCATATTGCAAATATTAATACTCCATCCTTCAAAAAAGTTGTCAACCCAGCTCATGCTCAAACCCCCCCCCCCCAAAAAAGGCAAGGCAAACAGCAGTTTTACACCTAGTGATCAGCAGATACAGTAAAAATACTGCCACACAGGACATGACAGTATTTGGACACATGGCAACTGAAGTGGTCGTTGGAGGCTCCTTGACCTTGCGATGTCCTTGTATAGCGATTCTTCACGTTCTTGGACTGGTAACAGCACACAGCATTTAAACCTTCGTGTTATAACCTGTGCACCTGCTTAAGCATTTCACACAGTAACAATGTAGTTGACTTGCACTGTCCCCTTTGTGTGTGTACAATGGAAGCTTGACAAGACACAAGGACAACTGAGGACCTGTGATGAGAAAAATGTACATTCAGAAAAATGGCACTTTGTTAAAATCACTTCCAGACTAGCTGTCTGAAGTACAATAACCGTGTTTATGATTACTACCGTCCTGAATGTGCTTTTTAACGAACGGCTTTAGGAATTAACAGCCCTCCAAGCAAAGCAAAACCTATTCCAAATTCCCAGTGCGTGAAACCAGTCTCTGACTGACGACATGCCACATCCCAACCACCGCGTTTTGAGGCCTCATTTGTAAACCATTACAGGGTATCAGAATGCATTTTGTCTTAAACACTGGGGGCCCCAGTAACAGGACAAAATGTCACCTCTGGACATGGCTAAGAACAGAACCATGGGCTACAGCTTACCTTACACGTTTTACACGGCTGCACAATTTAATTAGTCCATTTTCAAACATGCTGATGACGGCTGTTTCAGTGAAAATTGTTCCTCCAACCGGATTAGTGCGAAGCTCCAGCCGGCCATCCAACACCAATAAAAAGCCATACTCAGTTTCCTTCAGAAATTTCTTGCCATACGCCATTTGGTTTCCGTCAAAATAATCACTGACCAAATTCATAACCGTTTAAGCATCACTGATCCACTCACTTACTGGTTACAGATGCACCCAAACCCTGTGAGGCATCCATAAATAAGAATGAATGCTTGCATTGGTGTGCAAGACCAGTTATATTCGGTCATAAAGTCCTGAAGCATTCCGCAGCCAAAATGAAATGCTAGTCATCTTTGTGTTAAATTTCCCGCAAACATTTGGTAGTCGCATATTTGCTGAACTGTAGAATGAATTCATGCATAAAAACCCAACAGCTTCCCATAGCTGTGATTCCCTTAAGCACTGAATAAAAACCATCATCCCTAGTTGTTTTTTAAATATTGTTTTTCTCTTTAATGTATTTACAAGCTTTAAATTTGCTTTAATTCCGAAGACCGATAAACACTTCAGGTTCAGCAACCTTACTTGATAGTGTTTGTTTTCATTTTTAATTTTTTTATTTTTATTAATTATTTTTTTACAAGTTGCGATACACTCATTTCTTTTGTAAGTAACATGGGTTGTTCGTTTGCAGTTTTGTTTCCAGGATGCCTTTTCTGCCTGTTTGGAGGAATATACACATTTCACAAAGAGCAAAGCGTAGTAGAAGCGGAAGGTGTTCTGGCTGCCAACTGCTAACCTCGCCTTTCTCAGCCGCCACCGCAACAGCAGCTCAATTTGTTCCTAACCAAACAGCTTGTGATTGGGGAGGCCGATCCGGAACAGTTCTCGTTTTTCTAATCGCCGGTATTATTTCTCAATCATACTTGAGGCCCGTCCATCCTCTCAGCATCTGCAAAAAGTTACAGGTCCTTATTTGCAGTCTTTAAAAAAATAATAAATTAAAGAGTTCAGAATCTATGTTTTATTATCTTTGATGCACAGAAATTGTATTTTCAAAGTCTTTTCTTAAAAAGTAACAAAAAAAGGTTTTAAAAAAATCTTAAATGAAATATTCTCTATAAATAATACACGTATATGATGCTCCAGCCAATCCACGTCAAGCCGGCCGCTGATCGCCTTCGAGCCGTACCATACGATTAATGACGACCAAGCCCTCGGGTTTCTGCATATTTTTGTTTTCCGTTGACAGGTTTCTGCATTCATGGCTGAAGACTTGCTTTCTGCATCAGTTGTCCTCTGATTCCTCCTCCGCTTCCCGCAGCCAGGTGAAAAAGGCGGTGACTGACTTGAGGGCCACGCCCTTTCCCAGTTCCTCTGCAGGGTCCTTGCTAGTCTCCCATTTGTAGAAAGCATCCTCTGATATGACGTCCTCATCGTAAAGACAGTCGAAGAACATCCGGAGCAAGTCTGAGGAGAGACAGGAGAACATGATCCAGCAGGAACCTAATAATGACAACTACACACGAATTTTAGTTAAAATGTTAAGGAGGGGAGTTCCCAACACTGATCTGAAGATGGGGTGGAGGGGATACTTACTAGGAGGCTGATCAAGTTTGACTATCAATGCTTGAAGTGCATAAAGTGCTTGAAGTTGCCGTTCGGTATCTGAGTTAAGGTACTTGAGTAACACAGGCAATCTCTTCTGAATAATAGTAGTGTCCACTCTGCAGGAAGTGCTCTCACCTAAAAGAAAGCGTGTCACACACATGCACTATTTTTAATAAAGAATCCTCCAATCATTACGCACAGAGCACAGTCCAACACTGCAATGCAGAATACTTCAAGAACAAAAGTAGTGCTGTACCTTTGGATAAAGGCAATTACTACACAATACAACCAACTGCTGAATTGCTCTTCTCTTAATGTATGTTTAATTTAATTCTACTGTAAAGGAACAGCTACCATATTTAAAGAGTACTTAATTTACGGCGCTATCAAAGTGCTTTAAACACCACAAGACAGGTTACGCTACAGTCCCATCCGTAAGGTGAGCGTTATAGTGGCTTGATGTTAAACGATGTTACATAACAGCTCCAGGGCTATAGACCCAAACCTGGCCCTGTCTATGCATGGGTCCACGCTGGGTATTCCACTCACTGACCAGGGCTAACTCTGCATGACACAGAGGAAGCATGCGATTCCCAGGGAGAGCTGGATTCTCAGTGAGGCCCATCATTTCCACACCACAGCAGTGTGACGTCACACTCGCAGTGCGTGATCCCACCGGCGGCCAGGCTGAGCAGACGCTAAGACACTTACCTTTCACTGCAGCCTTGCACACGGCTGTCATTAAAGCTCGAAGGAACGCAGGCGAACTCATCTGAGACTCATCCAAATTTGCCTGCAATACAAAGACAAGGTATTCTTCAATAAAGTCGGAAAATCCAAGAATTTATATCATGGTATTTAAGATTCTGGTTGTTCCACAATGTATCACGATATTATTTTCTTCTTTCAAGTTCACCCTTACCTTGGCACCAAGCATTTACATCAATAAAATACATTTCTGAACGTTTTTAAAAAGGTGTGTTTTAATTATTGCAAAAAATCATTTACATTAGGTTGATATATCCAACATGCTTTATTTGATGTTTATTCAGCTTGATAGCGACAGGTTTTGACGACTATACTTAGCTTGATAAGAATTGTTTCACTGACATACACATTATTAATCTAATAAAACATTTAGCTAGACTGCAATATGTTTTATTGCTTGTAACGGTATATTTAATTCCATAGAGAGGTTTTATTGATTCTTACCTTATATTTAGCTTGGGAACAACATGTTTACTTAACTGGCATAATTTTAATAATGACTGCTATAAATTGATATTAGGCATTTCGCTTCACTGATATGATTTTAATTGCAGACCTAATTACAGTACATATAATCCAAATTTTCAGGCACTGACTGAAGCAGTAACTATGAATACTATAATGCTGAACGGTGGTATATGGAGAATTCTGCTATAAGGTTATGACTGCCAGTAAGAAGGGTATGCACAGTTAGTGAATTTGCTGCCTATTGAAGTACAGCTGTTTCAGTATGGCGGTATATGAATTCATACAGTTTGAGGAATTATAACCAATTTACTGGATGAACCGTTATGCCGCCCAGCACTAGTACAGACATACTAGTTAAACAGACATACTAGTTAAACAGCCATACCTCTACCCAGTCAAAGATTTGCTCGTCACCCGCCATGTCCTCAATGAGCAGTTTTTCAAGTCTCAGACCGAGTTCCTCGTCCGAAAGCTCTCGCTTCAACAGTGCTTCTGTGGGACTGGAACAGTCCGAGATGGTGAATTCTAGTTTCTGTTTGGGGGGAGGAGGGGGAGGAGGTGAAGTCAGCACAGAAGCATCCGGGGCAGGGGCCTGACGGCAGCATGGGGCGGCGTGCGGCTTACGTGGTCAGCGATGAAGTCGCGAACGTCCTCTCCCTCGGGCAAAAGCTCCGCCCAGCTCAGGCCGGACTCCCTCCACAGGGACCCCGCTTTTTTATGGCTCTGTCGCAGGGCAGATATTTCTCATGATGTTTGCTTTCTTACAAAAACTGTTATTTAATCGTAAGCTACATTTAAACACACACTGGAGTGAATGCATAAACCAAGTACTTACCATTTGTTTGCATAGAAGGTGCAATATTTCAGAAAATAATATCCCAGCTCTTCCCACAGGAAGCAAATGTCTGCTAAATTCACTGCAGGTAAACAGAGAATTAATTATAAAGATCATTAGTATCATTTGAGCAGAGGCAGGGCAGCGAACGAGCGAGGCAGGAGGAACAGCACAGTCCCACAGAGCCCCAAGGTGCTTGTCCCATCCAGGAACTGACAAGCTTGCATTTGTTTAGACCATGTGCACATAGACGTTTGGCTCTGCATTAACTCCAATGCATGGCACACGTCAGTTAAAGCACCTGGAGAGTCTGAGTCTGCTAGCCAGAGAGAATCACGCGTCACATGCATGCACATGCGGACGGAAGGCGGCCGGCGGTGCAGGCACCCCACCTAAACACCTCCCTCAGGGAAATGGCACCAGCTCGGAACATGGGGTTGAGCAGCTCGGCCAGGTACAGCCAAATGTGGGGGATGTCGATGGCCATGTCATCTGCCACCTCCAGGGTTTCAGCAAACCTGCAGGTGAGAGGAGGCCACACTGATCGGTGACACACAGCACGGCTTCTCTGACATCACATGGACACGGGCATCTCTCTGCGGACAGCTAAGAAGATTATGGGCCGTCAAACTCACCCTTTGAAGAAGTGGACCTTGGGGAGGACCCCTTTCTGGACCAGCTGGAAGAAGAGCTGGCCCATGTGATCGCGGGTGATATAGCTGCGCTCCAGCGTGGACTCAACACCCACCCTCACAAAGACATGGAGCTGAGGGCCCTGCTCCAGCTCAGTGACACACTGCACCGCCTCCTGCAGACACATACATATATCAGCAGGGACATCCCACACTGGCAGGGGGTGGGGGCCGCCATAATAAATGAGTAGACCGTAAGATCCATGTGTCATTTAGCAGGGGGACACAAAAAGTTACCTTGTAATCATTAATGTGCAAAAACTCATCAATGATCGATCTGCATCTTCTCTCCATCTCCTCCTCTGACAGAAGAGCCTTGTCTTGAGAAGCCTCAGGTTTCACTGCAGCAAGGGCCCACAGAAGACAGACAGACACATTGATCAGAGCTGCAGACACCGAGACACTACGAGCTCAGAGGCAAATTCGATCCACTCCTTGTATCTGACAGTTAGCCCTGTTGTTCAATGTTTTTTTTGGGTAATATACATTTCAATATCTACACACAATACCCCAAAATGAAGGAGGTGAAAACCTACTTTTAGAAATTTTTGCTAAATTGATTTAAAAAATCCCCCACCAACAAGCATTTTGCCCCTTTCTTTGGCCCTTCATAGGAGCACCCCTAAGGCCCTGAGGCTTCTCGGGCATGCTTGGGGCAGTAGCAAGCTGTCAGTCTGCAGTTCACTGTCGCTTTCCCAATTCCTGGTCCATGCCAGGCTTGGAATTCAATTTCAGCCTTGTCATTAAGTGCCATGAGCAGACCTGCAGATGAACAGTCTCATGCCTAACACTCAGGACCGGCTTCCCTTTAGCTAGTTCACCAATCTTTAGACAGGATCTCCGAAGCTCTTACACATGGCCATTGGGTTGTCAAATCATCTCCCTGAATAGGGCCAGTCTTGCACAAATATCCAATTTGGCCATAAGGCCAAAACGATTCCAAACTTCTCCCATCCAACGATGATGGAGGCCAGTGTACTCCTAGGAACTGTCAATGCAATGTTTTGATTTTCCAGATCTACACATTGACGCAACGTGACTTCAGTCTACTTAAGTCTACTTAGAGTTTCTTGGGAAACACGGAACAGTATAAAGACCAAAGTGATTGCCCAAACAACTGGATTGTCCACAGAAAGGCTACAATCAAGTTCTTAAAGCTGACGCAAAGAAAGTGAATGCATCTCAGTCTTTAGTGTCACAGAAAAGGTCCGACCCTAGTAAACAGGAAATGTTAGCTTATAATAAATTGCAAAAACATCTCAAATTCTGTTTCCACTTTGCTATGGGGTATTGTGTGCTGATAGTAAAACAGTAATTAATCCAACCCATTTTGAAACCGGCCTACAACAAGGCAGAGCCTGGACGAGGAAGAGGGACTGAAATACGTTTTGAAGGCCCTGCATGAGAGCAGAAGTGAGGCGTCTCTCCCTCACCTGTTTCCCTGGGTCTTTCGCTCTCCACATCAGCCTTCTCCCCTGCAGTAGTCGCCGCAGGATGCTTGGGGGCAGCCGTCCCGTCCCTGTTCGGCTCCTCTGGGACCTGGCTCTCTGCTGGCTCCTTGCCACCGCTGCCCCGGGGGAAGGGGGTGACCCGCGCAGCCGCTGTCGCTGCCGGACTCGACACCTTATCGCTGCGTTCGCGTGCAGAGCTGCGGCTGCGGTGAAAGGGAAAGACGCCTGAGGTCATTCCAACGCATCTCCGTAGCGGTTCATGCAGGTTTTACCAGGGCCACAAGGGCCAGAAATGCAATGATGCATTGAGCACGTCATCTACTAAACAGGATACTGACTATTAGAAAGCAGCCAATAGATGCATCTCAAGTTAACAGTGGGATGGACCTGCAATACTTTCTTGTTACCATTAATAACTGCACAGTGTTCATTTGAAATGCAAAAGATAGAACTTATGGATTATTGACGGCCTAACTAAATGTTGGAGGTAATGTTTAAACTCAAACCTGCTTTCTGGAATATTTCCGTATAGATCCGCATACCCCCACATACATCAGCAAGTGAGAAAACCAGGGAGCTAAACCCGAAAGTGGGTTTGGGTTTAAATCTCAACTATGACACTGTAATACAGTTAGCTTTATACGCAGTTTCCTTCTGTAATATCTTTCAACAAATGCAAGCAACACCCATTATCCAGATTTCTTTACCGGCGAATTTTAATTAATATTTCAATGTTTGTGCATGCACTTCACGTTCAATAGCCCAGCTGTCTTGCTTACATCTTGTATATTATATATTGCATATTTCTGTGCCATTTATTATGTCATTATGTATAAGAATGCAGAAGGCAATAGCAGGCAGATCAGATCGGAGGAAGAAAAGGCAGAGTGAGGCAGAGCGGAGACAAAATGTGCCATGTATCTGTCATTTATTTCACATTTGGTATGTGATGGAGATTATGGTTCCTAAATATTTTGGGTTTAGGTGCCAATGGCTCCTAAAGTTTTGTTTTTTTTATGTCAGGAGCCCTGCATCTCTTAAGCTCTTAAGCCAGCGAGCTCGGCTCAGAGTCAGGCCTGAGTGCCCGCGTACGGACGTCACCTTACCTGCTCAGGCTCCTCCGGGCATCGAGGTCTGGCGTGAGCGAGGGTGAGGTGCTGGATGGCGGGACGGAAGCCTGGGGCAGCGAGTACCGGTTCAGGCTGCTCGCACTGGAACGCGACTCTGATGTGGGAGGGCGGGGCGGTGTTAAAATGGTGAACAGGTTTGGCAACACTCTTGAAGATATAACCGCTGACAGCAGATGGCGTTGTTTCCTCCAATCTTAATTAGTGCTGTTAGAGGGGCCTGGATGTCCCCCCGCCCTCCCCAACAGGCACAGCTCACCTGATTCTGTGGCTTTGGCCCCCGCTCCTCCACTGCTGCCCTTCACCCAGCTGAGCGGAGCCCGCGGCCCCAACTGGATCTTGTCATCTATCGTTGGCTAGAGAGAGAGAGAGAGATATAACTGCTGCGTTCCCCTTGTCCAAGAAAAAAAAAAACTACTTCCTTGTCCCCTACAGCCCTGTCCCACGGTAAATAGTCCTATAACCCCACAGAACACGCTTCTGTGTTATTACACTACACAATACTGTTCCCCGTCTGTCACACACTGCCGCTGCTGCATGTTAATACATTCCCTTCAGGACAGACTTGAGACAGTGGGGCACCTGTCTGCCAGCTGAGGGCGCTGTGCTGATGAAACTTTACGGTCATGGAAAAAAGCTTGTGCCTACAGTGTCATATGATACGGCAAACTTAACGCATCACAGCCACCTTTTACCATACAATCTGAATGGTGGTGATTGGGGGGGGGGGGGGCACACCTTGGAGATTTTGGGGATCTTGGTGGGGTCTATGGTCCTGCTGTTCTTGGTCATGGGTACAGTATTCCAAGTCTCGTCCCTCTGAGCCACTAGAGAGAGAACCAACAAGCAAAGGACAGGTGAATCCAAGGGCGCCTGACCACTCTCCACGGTGCACAGGTCCAGCGTCGGCCAGCCGCTCTCACCTGGCCTCCTCTTGTTATCCTTGGACAGGAGCTGCTGGTGAACCTTCCGCTGCTCTTCCTGCTCCTCAATTTTGGCCTCTTTGTGGATCTGCTCGATGGTCTTTGGGCCCTGGTCTGCCCTTCGCGATACCCAATTATTCTGGGAGGAAGAACAGATAGTCAGCACAAGTTCACTCAAATGCTGTGCAGTTATACTTGCCTTAAAAATGCAATTTAAAAAAAAAAAAATCATACACAGGTCTGAGGGGTTTCCTCAAAGAACTTCCAGGGTCAGGGGAACCCTTCAAACCCCGGGCATATCTCTCGTAGCCGCCCCCCCCCCCCCCAGCTGGCTCCATTCACAGACACACACACACACACACACACACACTCTTGGTGTCATACACAAAGCCCTTGCTGCCCATTAATTTCTCTAATACCGGGGTTGCT
>JAODLD010000113.1:2228249-2246610 GCA_026781065.1 Mormyrops boulengeri
GCCCCCCCCCCCCCCCCCCCCCCAGCGGGCTCCACACACAGACACACACACACACACACACACACACACACACACACACACACACACACACACCCCAAGAACACTGACCAGCCTCAGATCGATGACATCCTGCAGCATGAAGCGGATGCGTGAGGAGGTCTTCCTCTCCTTCACTATTTTCTCCATCTGGTTGAAATACTGGTCCATGCGTGGCTGGGGGGGGTGAGGAGGGGGGAGAGAGAAAAGGTCCTGATGTGACCACAGTAAACCCGACAGTGTCTGGCAAAACGGTGCCAAGATCGGAGGATGACTTCACATGAAGGACAATGCACAAAAATCACTATTAGACTTCACAGTTGATACTGGACCAATAATCATATTAAAAGATTAGGCACAAGATTTCACTGTGAAGGCCTTGATTCAGTTCAGGAGTATTTCTCCCATTTCAGCGATTGACAGCACTGCAGATCGAGGAAAGAACACTAACAAGTGCAGACACAGAGCATCTGAAAGTGAAACGGCAATCCTTGCAGGAAATGCATTCTATCCATCAACTCTACAAAGCAAATCACTCAGAGTAACACCAATGTGCAGAGAAGGAAATTATCTTGATAGCACAGCACAGGAAATCCGGCAAACAACGAGTGCATGTGTAACTATCTATGAACGTTACAAAAAATAAAAAATAAATAAAAAAATCACTGAAACATCAACCTTACAGAGCCAGATGCACATGAGAGACACAGACCTCGATAGCGTATGACTCTGCAGAGACCGACACCTTAAGCCCATAGCCTGTCCCAGGCCAGCGCACCCCCAGCCCTTCCCCTCACTCCCACGGCCAGCAGCCTTTCAGCATTCAGCTCCTCACGTTTCTGCTCCTTCCACTGGCCAGGCCGGCGCTCGGCACAGAGACGGCGCATCCCCTGGGGCTGCCCATGTCGCCTCTGCTTCCCAGAGATGCCCAATCAAGGCAACCTTTGTCCTTCAGGATGTTCAGCCAAGAGATCCTGACTGAGCCTCTCTCCCTCACGCGGGCTCCTGTATCTCACGTCGCCTGAATAGTGCCTGTTTTTATAACCACTGACCACTGCCTTGATTATGTGCAATAAATCACAGGCCATCTTTATGCATCCCTGTGAGCATGTGTGAGCAGAGACGCTTAGCTCTGGGACGGCGGCTGGCTCTACCTTGGCCTTCTCGAAGTCCAGGTCCTTGCCGATGGTGGTGAGCAGCCGGCAGAGGCACTCCAGCGACTCCTCGTCGTGGTTCTTCAGCAGCTTGACCACGCAGTCGTGCATGATGGCCTCCGTCAGCATCTTCAGTTTGAAGAGCTCCCCGATGAACTTGATGTTGCCGATGGAGCGCCGGCGGGCCTTGTCTTTGGCCTCCTCCAGCTCCTCCTGCAGCCGCTCCCTCTCGCTGGCCTTTGGGGGAGCAAGGAGGGGGGGTGGGGTTTGTTATGTGGAAGTAGAAATTGTTAGACAGTACAGTATTGCAAAGACAACAAAGAAGTAGGCCTTCCTGAAGGGGTGTGGTAGAACGGAAGCAGAGATTGATTGGACGAAGTGCCAACAGGCTCGAGTCATGCGAGATGGTTTCAGCAATATTACTGGCCATTGCCTCTTGGGTCCAGAATATCAAGCACGATCTGCTCCTCCAGCACAGCAAAAACCAGGCAGAGGCGGCAGACTCACTGAGGCAGACGACTCGAGCTCCTTCTGCTTCCGCTCGAACACATCGTCGTCCACCTTGTCCTTCTCGAACTCCTTCTGGCAGCGGTTGAGCAGGAGCTTACGGAAATTTACGCTGCTGCTGGGCTTGTCGGCCATCGGCACTTTCAGCTGCAGAGATTGAGGAGGGGCATCAGCGTGCGTGTTTTTTCCCCACCTTTAAAATTTATCCAACCTGTTTTACAGCTAAAGATTTCACTAGAAAAACTGCAGAACTTAAGGGCATTCGGTACGGCACTTCGGGGACTAGACCCGGGAACCTTCATGTTATAAGTCCAGTTCATTAACCACCAACTGCTCTGCGGTCTGCACTGGTGACCGTTGAGGTCTCTAGAGGTCTGTGGTCACATAAAATGCTTGACTAAGTTCTTATTGTGGCAAAAGCCCTATAAAACCCACACAGATGAGTCACTGGAGGTCAACAGCACTCCCCACCCTGCACCAGCGCTTTCTTCGGTATCGTCTGCGTTTCCTGTATGTTTATAAGGGAAGCAAGCTGCCAGCCATCACAGAGACCAGAGGCAGGGCTCACCGTGGCGAGGCAGCGGCACATGTTGCCATAGGCCACTGAGAAGCTGGGCTCGTCGATGGCCTTCTCGAAGACCAGGTCGATAACGCCCTTCAGCCGCTCCTCTGTGTCGATGGTGAGGTCCGTCACCTGCTTCATCAGCTGATTAAACATCTGGGGCGTCAGCTTGTTCAGGATGCTGCGCACCTTGCGGAAGAGATCCTGGGAGAGACAGGGTGAGCTGATCGATAAGGGGATGTTCCAGCCTCACCCGGTAGGTGCCGATATGGCTGCCTCAATGACCACGGTTCGTTTGTCCAACCAATAATTCTCACATTTGTCAAAGTCCCAAACACAGGCTTCCACAAACAACATATTTACTTTGGTTAGTCACAGGGAAAGGAAACAAAGAATTAGCTTAAACACAGATATTATGGAAAGAGAATTTCATTTTATAAGGCAACTCTCTAAATGTTGTTACTGCAATAAGCAAAATAGTCATAAGAAACATTTTTGATTAATTTCTGAGTGGTGTGTCTTGAAGCAGTGGGCAGAGAGCAGCAGTGCTATCCGCTTCAGCTGGTCATCTGAAGCACAGCCTGGCTTCGCAGGTGGGGCAGATGGCTGACCTGCGTCCTCTGGGCCTCTGGGTCGTCCGCAGGCCCATCCCTCTTCATGCCGGGCTTCCACGCGTTCTCCGCCTTCTTCAGCTGCACCTCATCGTTCACAGACACGTTGGTGATAATCTTGCGTGGCGGAGGCCGTCTCAGATTCACGTTCATCAGCTGGGAAACAACAGGCACCATTAAAAAGTATTTAAGGAAGATGATGAAACTAGCCACTGGACCATAGAAGACACTGGGTGTTTATCAATACTCACAACACAAAGAACATACTTGTGGAGAGCAGTTATGCAAACTTGGCTGTCAAGAATTAACGTGGGGCGCAGTGAATCATGGGATTGTTCTAGTTGGTGAGGATGAAACTGATACATCTTTGATATTTGTGGTTGGGCAAGTCAATATGAAGGGATTTTTACCACACGCCGTGCTTGTTAGTGAGTACTGTATTGGAACCATACTTCGGCAAGGGAAGATGACGTCAAAGAGGACACAAAAAAGGTCACATGCACATAATAAGCACCCACTGTGAGATGATGCACAAACACACCTGAAATATCTGCACGAGCGTCTGTGTGGTTGTTGACTTACCGGCGTTCCCCTTCCGCCGGAACCCTGTCTGCCGAAGTCAGCGAAGGCTGGGGTAAAGTCGGGGCCCCGCGAGATGACACGTAGATCTGTCGGCCGTGACGACTGCTTGCTTTGGTTTATCTGTGGGATCAGTGAGTGAGGGGTCAGTCGGCAGGCTGCAGACAGTCGCTACTGTCAGACAGGCACAGGAAAGCCACGCCATGCTACACCCACCTTATCCAGCACCACGTCAGAGATGGGGGGGAGCCCCTCTGGCTTCTTCACACAGGCTGGCATGAACTGGAAGCCCAGAAGGAATTCCCTGTTGTACTGCCTCTTCCCGTCCACCTCCACTGGCTCTGATGAAGGAGGCGCAACATCGATGTCATAGTAATGTGAAATCAACAGATCTTACTTCCCCAAGTGTAAAGCTCCCAACAGCACATTAAAGGAACGTAAACACCTCACACCCTGAGTAACAGGAATTTTAAACACATGGAAAGTGACCTTTATCATCCCAGGAGTGGAAATGATCCATAGACAGACAGTGGCATCATTACATTCCCAGAAAGTAGGAGGATGGGTTTGACGGGCAAAGGGCACGTTGGGCCGGCCCCGGCCGCTACCGGGCACGTTGGGCCGGCCCCGGCCGCTACCGGGCACGTTAGGCCGCTATCGGATATGACTAAAGCAGGCTGCCTGTAAGATGAGAATTCAGCAGCCACTCACCTTCCTGCAAGACATCCGGAGGAAGCCCTAAGGTGACCCCGCTGTCACTGCTCTCAGTCTCTGAAGCATGTCCTGCCCCATTCCCCAGGGGATCGGACTCCGGCTCCTGCTCCCCATTCTCCTCTGGCAGAAGGCCCCCACGCTCCACCTCCGGGTCCTGGGCACCAGCGCGCACCACGTCCGGTTCTGGCTCGGGCTCCGCCTCCAGGGCTGGCCCACGGGTCACTTCCTGCTTGGGCGCTTCCTGAGGTGGCTGAGCCTAAGCAGGTGGAGAGGCAAACATGAGTACGAGAAAGAGATGGAGAGGACCGTCAGAAGCAGACCTTCATTAAAGAAGAAGCTGAAAAAGGAAGCAACCGGCCACCCCTGTCAATAAGGCACCAGGACGCCACGCACCTCGCTGGGCTCCATATCCTCATCCGGCACGTCTCCCGCAGGGGGAGCCTCCCTCGGTCTCGCCCAGGTCTTTGGTACGGTCTGAGCAGGTAGAGCTGGGCATAGGCGACATAAAACCAGTCATCTCACGTGTAATAGTTCCATATTTTTGTTTAACAAGAAAAAAGGCAAATGTTACAAAATAGAGTTTTGGTGCTGCCTTTGCACATTTAGATTTAACCTATGATTTCGACTGCATTCCTGCATATGTAAGGGGACGGCAAGCGGGATGGTCGGAATAAGCAACTTCGATGGAACATTCCGGAGGGCAGTGGTTCCTAAAACAGCCATCTAAGACTGCTCTGTACACACCTGTAGTGGGGCTTTTCGTAGAGCTGGGTAGTTGCACAGGGTCCGTTTTGTCATTGAGCACCACGTCTGCCTCGCTAGTTTCCGTGACAACGGAGGGAGGCTCGGCTTGGACAGGGGGCAGCAGGCCGGGCGGGGGAGCAGCAGCGGTACAGGTAGCAGCGACAGCGGCGGTGAGGGCAGCCGGCAGGACAGTTGTGGCAGGGGGTGCAGCGGATCCCGCGCTGATGGTGATGCCCTCGACCCGGGTCTCGACAGGGTCTGCCCTGGGGGACGGGGCCTCCAGCGGGGGCTGGTCCTGGGGGAGCGCGGGAGATACCACGAGCTCCGAGCTCCGGAGGTCGAGATCAACATCCCGATCGGTCAGCCCGTTGACAGCCGGCACGACTGGCACCAGCTCTGGAAGGGGCCCCGCTGGCTCTGAGAGCTCGGGGGCTGCGGGAGGAGACGGAACGGGAACGGGAGCGGCCGGCTCCCCCACGGACGCCGGCTGACCGTGGCTACCGACAGAAGTGGCAGCCATGCTGGGGAAGATGGGATCTACGCTCGCTGCGGGTGGCAAGTCGGGTTCCCTCTTCTCAGGGGGCAGCTCCAGCAGCCCGATCCCGGGCGAGGGGGGCTTCTGCACGACACAGTCCAGTTTTGGCTTGTCGTCAACTAAGAGTGAAGCAGAGAGGCAGGGTGAGAAATGGCCACCAAATCCAGACCAATGAGCACCAAATATAACCGAGCACAGGAGAGCTTTACTGCTCTGACCAATATCCTGACACATTAACACCGCCAGCCAAGCTCACTACAGCCATTAGGGGGAGCCTCAGCGAGGCGGGGATGTGAACCGTGCGGCAGAGACAAACCTGGCTTCAAGTCGACAGCTGAAGTTACGAGCTGGCCAGGGTCCGTGCCGTACAGGACGTGCCCCAGGTCCAGCGTCTGGCCGCTCAGCTGCAAGGGGTGAAAGTCGTAAGAACAGGCAGGCCGCTCGAGCATCCCAAGCAGGGACCACACAAGCGTGCGGATGGACGCAAGCAATACGGCAATGAAAAAGCTGGGGGGTTGGAAGGAAGAGGTGCTCAGGGCAGGAGGAGGAAGGAGAAGGAGGGCAAAGTGACAGCCATAGCCAGGGAGCTGGGGCTGGGACGAGGTCACGCTGTTTTCAGGTAGTAAGTAGCCCTGTGCAATAGTTACCAGTACAAGTGACAGGAGGGGCCTCACAGGAAAATCAACCTGAACACATTCCGTAACACAATCAGTATCTCGCTGCGTAAATGGGTACGTCTGAGTCATTGTGAGCACAACAGCAATCATAGTCATTTCTCCATCGATATTTACAGCATAAATGAAATGTGCGGATGAACAGTTGCGTAAAGAGAGATCACTGACAGCCCGCATCTTACAGCGATAGGTCCTAACCAAACACAAAGTCTGCGTGGTGATGGTACACATGCTGACACACTGAGCAAACACCATTCTAACCCTGAACCCACACATCGTTTGCAGGATTTAATAAATACATAGGCAGCAGCAAAATCACAGTGTGTAACTCAGTGGGTCAGGGGTATGTGTCCATGTCCAGAAGGCTGTGGATTCAAATCCCATGCCAAAAGCAAGCCCCTTAACCCAAAATGCTCCAAGGGTACTAGCTAACCCTGTTCTTTGACCCTCACTCGTGTGTTGCTTTGGACAAAAGCATTTGCTAAACAAATAAAAGCAAATAATAAAATCATCAATAAAAGCAAAATGAACCAGTTTTACACATTTCAAATGCTGGCGCTCAAAAGTTTCAGTATTAAAGAACGCTAATGGTTTTCTACTCTTGCATCTGAATATTGTGAAAATTTACAGAAACCCAACACACCCTAAGCACAGATTCTCCAACAGAAAACTTAGATACTTACGAGAACATTCCACTAACCAGTGTTTGCTCCAGTCATCATTTAGATATCAGGGGGAAAGCTTTGCAGTTCAGCTCAGCCTGCCTGCTCTGTTGTTGCGGTCTTTCAAGCATGATTTAGTAACAGTTACTGTGGTGATGTAAAGTCGTGTTGATTGGATACTGCTACAGTGGGGGCTATGCAGGTCACAGACCGTTTAAATTGCTCTGGAAGTCAGCTGCTACTAGCAGATTGCCAAATTTAACCCACTGGCAAATTTTGGGATTTAAAAAAATAAAAAAAATTAAATAAAAATAATTTCAGGCACATTAACAGAAAGACCACAACATACAATTGAATACTGAGCCATTTAAAATATTACTTAGAGGCAATATACAGTGATACCTCAGAACTCAAACTTAATCCATTCAGAACTCGGGTTCGAATCCTAAAAAGTTTGAGTTCTGATCAAATTTTCCCCATAACAAATAATGGAAAACCAATTCATTGGTTCCCGGCTCCAAAAAATTACACCTAAATATGTATGAAATGAACAGGATAAAACAAGAAGAGCATATACTAAACACATTTAAGCACATTTATCAAAACAGTCATTTGTAAAGTAAGAAAATAAATGTATCCAAACAGTGTGTAAAGTTAAAAAATAATTTTTCAATAATTTCTTTTTTTAACTCGACTGTGGTTCGCACAGTCTTGCGCTTTACCACTCTTGGTGCGGCTTTTTTTTGGAGCCATGGCTACCAATAAAATATTAACCTGAAAGGAAAAAAAATAGTCTTACTTTTTCACTAACACTGCGCCAATACTATACGCCATGCGTAACATTTTTTTCTTAATGGCTTCCAAAACAATAAAGAATGTACCCCAACACTACCCCAAGCCATGCCCCAACACTAGACTATGCCATGCGGTCCATTGTTTATTTTAATTACTCTGCGAATTACGAACAAATTAATGAATACAAACTATTAGGTCGTAACATTTGTTACCCTTTGTTTCCGCTGAGAGACGTGCCGCGTGACTCATTTCCCCGCACGTACAAGTTCTTAGGGCGGCATTCACAGTTCGACTTCTGAGATTTAGATAGAGTTCTAGGTCATTTTTATTTCCAAACTGGTTGATTCGACTTAAGAAATTCGAGTTCTGATGGGTTCGAACACCGAGGTACCACTGTAATTAATTATGATTATTCGTCGCCCAGTAAGCTTGTATTATTCATTTTGAAGTTTACTTAATCAGACTGTGAAATGCTTGCCTTTTCCAGTAAGGCCTAGGGGTGTAATGGTACACATTATATTACTGAATGACTCGATACGCCCCTGACGGTTCAATACGTACATATGATCTATGGTATTACAATATGCCTGTCATTTTCCTATACGTACTGGCACGAATACAAGACTTATTTCCCAAAATACGTCGAAAAAACTGGGGTCATCTTATTTGAAGGCTAGATTTTAAATGTCAATAAAAATTATGTAATATTATACGACAGCAGATGGCGTAAATGATCCGTCTTTGGGTTAAAGGTAGCCGCATACTTCAAACCTAACCGATGACGTTTCAAAAATATGACGTTATAGGAGCGGTTATCCCGCACACCGTCGACAACTGGCTGACAGGGTAACGTCGTGGGGCTGGGCAGCGGCTTATCTTTGAACGGTTTAAATTAGTGTTAGTGTATCTGTTAATTGTAAATGTCGTAACTAAGGTTTGCCGCGGAATGTGCGCGAGTAACCATGAGCGTCATGTTAGTGTTTCCTTGTCTGTACCGCTGCGCCAGTATGAACCGATAGTGGCTGTTAATTAAGAGAGGACTTCATTTTAAGACAGCCGTCATCATCTTTAGTACAATGACTCAACCACACGCCACAATGCATTTTTTGCCCTCTTTATGTTGGTCTGCAGCACCAAAAACATTCTTTGTTCTCTTGGGCTGTAGTTTGTAATATTGATTACCCATCTACACTTACTCTGCTGCGATTGCCTGTGGTTACTTTTTAACAGTGATATGTTTAACTTTGTATATGTTCTTGTCACAGAAAAGAAAAGCATGTGGAGGTCATCAAAGTTAAG
This sequence comes from Mormyrops boulengeri, assembly GCA_026781065.1. Classification (NCBI taxonomy): domain Eukaryota; kingdom Metazoa; phylum Chordata; class Actinopteri; order Osteoglossiformes; family Mormyridae; genus Mormyrops; species Mormyrops boulengeri. The sequence goes on from JAODLD010000113.1 coordinate 2,237,122, forward strand.
AATCACTTTCAATGTTAATGTTTTTCTCTCCTTGACTTTATACAGTAGACAAAGTAAGCCTAGTCAGTTGTGTCAGAATGGAGAGTTTTTATATGAAAAAATAGAGCGCACCATTTAATTAAAGGGTAATGCGTTTTTAGTTTCTTCTTAAAGACACCAAATCCATACCATCACCATGGTCCAAAAACCATGACACATACCGAACCGTAGGAAAACTGTACCATTACACCGCTAGGCAGACACTACTAGTAGATTTGTTCCATTTGGTTGTAATATAATTTTGTGGAACATTTTAACTTTGTTTTATAATTACAGTATTTACAGCAAAAATCGCAATGTGTTTGTCCCCCCATATCATTCCGCCCTAGTTCCATGGGTACTGTTAATATTTTAAGAGATCCTTTTGCAGCAACGAGTAATGCCTCATTTCGTATGGAAATAAATGGAGTAGCCTGTAAGCCAGAGAACTTTTGTTAGGATTGTGTGACAGACAGATAGACTAATGATTCTTATAGGCCCAACGATTGGGGAAATTCAGTTAGTAATTTTTTGCAAAATGCCCATCCCTACTAGTTAGGTAAGAGAATTCAATGCTGCCTGATCACCAGTCACTGGATATTAAGTCAGTTCTGAGTCATTACCGAGAAGGAACCACCCCCTGGATTGTACAAATATTACATATTGCGGTGCCCTGGGCAAGATTTTGCGCTCCCATTCAGAGTCATTTAAGACAGAATATCTGCAAATACCGAATACAAATCCGATATTTTTATAGAACTACCAAAAGAGCCTTTAAGGGACATTAGTAACACCATTCTTTAAGATATGCTTAAGCATTCCTGCATTAAGAAAATAACCTTTCCTTTAATGATTCATTTGAACATAGTAGTACACAACCTACTCTTCAATAAGAATTGCAAATAAAAACACTAAAGCGATAACTCTTCCAAGAATTTCAGTTAAATCCACTTTATCTAGTTTTTTCCATTTAGAAGTGATGTAAGCAGAAATTAAGAAAATCAAATAAAAACACGGACCAGAAGTCAGAGAATCGCTGCATTCTCCAACACTGATAACTGCAGTGAATCCAATTATCTTCCATTTTTTGCCATGTAATTGTCTTAAGGAAGTTTGCCCGCCTCGTGATCACACTAGCGCTGCACAATTAGAAAAGAAAAAAGAAAAAAAAAAAAACGCAACCACGATTTACACCTGTATGCGATCTCATTTCGAAATTACAACGGTTCTTCTGCGTTGTATTACATCAGTCGGATACAAACGAGAGTGAGCTCCTGCTTTTCCCCAGAGAGGCTCAAGCATCCCATAATTCTGCACTCTCTTTAAAGGGCGCTTTTCCACTGCACCTGGTACTGTACTTTTGGTACTTCTAGAGAGTACCACCAAAAGTACGGTACTTTCAGAGTGGTTTCCCACATTCGGTACCAGTGCCAAATGACATCATGGGATATTTTGTACTGAATTTGAAAAATGGCAGTACGTTGTGCATTATTAAAACCAACATTGCTTGTCGTGCACATCCAATTCTTACTTCACCAGTCAGCTAGATTAAGACCAGGCTTCTTCTTCCTTCAATTCGGTACGGACATTACAGTGCACATTTTTACTCTTTCATAGGGAAAAAATAAAACGCACTGAGCACTGCACGCATTCTCCAAGACGATCATAATCAGTTTCATCCTTGCTGTTTAAATCACTCCTAGATGGATTTGTGAGAAATGTATGTTGAACTCCTGTTTTGTCTTATAAATACCCCAATATTTATTACCACAAAATCACACTGCAATACCGTGCTGTCCTAGTATATTATACAAAATACTTTATTTCTTTTTATGCTATCCGGATCGCTGCTTCTTCTGAGCAGATTCCAGTTAAAGCTTCGCTCACTTTAATTGCCCACGCATCTATTATTATTATTTTTATAATTTATTTTATACCTTGTTTATTGTTGTTTTCTGAGTTCATTACTGTTTTCAAGGTGGCATTTGTGTTGTGTTTCACCAGCAGGCTATTTCCATAAGCAATTGACAAAGTATCGCAGTCCCCACCCCCAAAGTATCGAAGTACCAAAAAAGTACCCCAGCTGGTGCCTTTGGTACTGGGACTTTTGGAATGGCTGTCTTGGTTACCCTAATTGAATGGCCAATTGAGTGCTACCTTTCTACGGTCAGAAGTTGATACGTCGGCCCTGGATCAATTACATGCTTGGCACAATTGTGTTTTGTTGTGTTTCTTTTTGCAGTTTATTAAGTGCGAAAAACTTTTGAAAAATAGAAAAAAATAGAACTGAGATCACGAGTCTCTCCAAGCGCAAAGAAAAAAATAAAAATAAAATTAAAAAAAAAAAAAAAAAATTGGGATTCACATTTTTTTAAGAACTGCGCAGACAGACCACATCGTCCAGTGTTTTCCCTTTTGAGGCTGGTTCATACTTCAACACTTGCACATCTGCAATGCATATACAAACACAAACGTTCATACTTCTCTGGTCAAGCCGCACACTTTGTCATAGAGGAAACATAGTGTGCATGTGCACGCTGTGTACTTGCTGCATCATTCCAATACGGACATCGAGCAGAAATGCTTGCATATGCACCGTGCGTCCAGAGCTATGCGCACACTGTCCGCGAGGACACAAATTTCAGGTGCTGAGCAGTCCGCAGAGGAGCACGACGAGGTAAAATGCGTCATAAAACTGCACATGGACACATCCGTGTATAACCAGCCTTTAATGTCTCAGCCTGGCGGCTCAGTGGGAATGCTCTCCTTTCAGGTGCCCTATCAAATTAGCGCTGCTGAAACAAGCTCTGCTACCTTCAGAACACTGCACTGCGGACATCACAGGCGTCTGTGAGCTGTTTCCATTTCCCACTTTTAACATATTTCTACACTGTAGGCGTTTAGCACAATTTAGGTTAAGTGCTAACTTCCAAACGTATCTGCAGATATTAAAGACTGCGAGGTGCGATAATGTCCATTTGCATCACATCTATACTTTAATATCTAGACATAATTTCCTCAGGTTCTCACTGGTCAACATAAAACAAAAGAGACTAGAATAATCAGACTTAATGTCGCCAATACTAAACAATTAAAATATGCTTTGCTAGGCCCCTTACTTATTAAAAGTAACTTTACATCCACCGTTAAAATGAGCACTGTGTGGTCTCTATGCGCAGAGACATCTCACACATGTATTTACTTCGCAGATGCTTTTATTCAATGTGCAACTGAGAATGGCAGTCCATGGAGTAATTGAGGTTAAGGGCCTTGCTCAGGGGCCCAACAATGACACTACTCTGTCAACCATGGGAATTGGTGGCCATCTGATCACGAACATGGAGACCTAACCCACTGAGCTACGCACAAACCTCTGATAGACAGACATTCCCGCCGTGTCTGATTGCCCAGTGACTCCTTCTGTCTGAGTGTGGAGTCAGATACACACAAACCTCAATACAGCAGCTGGAAGGATTAAAAATCATACCAGTGTGGCCAGGAGATCATGACGCCAAAAATGCGAATTCGTAGATGCTGCTGGGTGTTTGGGATGAAGGTGATTCCCAAATAATAAACAATGCGATGATAGATCAGCATATTGCCTTGTTTATAAAAATCTGTAGGGTGACCAGATATGGTGCAGTCGCATAGGCTGCTGCTTTATCAAACGGGAATCACTAGCAAGTTCTCCAAATACATTCGGATGGACGATCGAACAGAGGAAACCGAGGATGGGGGAGACGGCTGAAGTGCCTGAAGGGAGCCAAGCGCCTGCCCAGGCAACCGGAAACCAGGGCGAGGTGTAACAGGATCACGGCTGCAGGCGTCACGCTCAGTCCTGGCCAGCACAGCGGTTACGCAATACCAGTGACCTCCTGCTGTTCTGTAATGGGAAATCACCCTCTTTCATTGGGATAAACATGTTTACGTAAACCAAGAGTAGACCTCACTACAGCCTGAGGAGAGAGCAGTGACCTTAGTTTGTTGGGGGAACCTACTTCAGAGAGTCAACAGCAAAACATAAAGGTATTTGGAGGCTGCCGTGGTTGGGCGCAGCATCTCCACCAGCACTGCGATAAAGGCTTACACTGCAGCCTCTCCTTGTCCTTGAACTGGCGATCAGCCCAATGCAAGTTTTCCCCTCTCCCCACGACACCACCTGCTGCCTGTGCCGTCAGCCTCCTTACCTGTGGCGGCGTTGGGGTGGAGGAGGGCCTCGCAGCTGGAGGGGTTGAGTTTCGGCTGCCGGACCCTCCCGACATGATCTCCTCTGTGATGTCCTTACCGCCCCGGGTGGGGTCACGGATACGTATCTAGGTTGAAAATAAAAAACCACAGAAGGAAACGAAAAAATGACTTGGGGCGGAGATGCAGGGCAGATCGTCACCACTAGGAGGTCCCACACAACACCATCCATCAAGGGTCAAGGTGCCAAACTATATGTAGGCAGGCTTAATTAAACAATTTCAACCTCAGCTGAAGTACTTTTTAAATATCTTCTTATACGAAACTCCATCTATTATTACTTTGACATCTTAATGAGACAAAACTATCTAGACAAACCTCCTGTATATCTTTTGGAACATATTTTCAAAGGAAAATTTCCTTGAAACCTGATGACATTCAAGATATAGCAAACAAACCGAAATTTTACCCAAATCTGATACTAATCCTGCTGCAGGGAAGCAACATTTCTAAGGTTTGGTGGGGGCGATAGATTCACATCCAGCAGCACAAACCAAGGCATCAAAACTAGTTATAGGGGAGGGGTTTTGTCACCCGCAGTGGGTGAGGCTACACTATGGCCAATCAGCAGCTGGCTTAACAGAAACTAATGAAGAGTAACCAATGAGAAGGAGATGTGAAGCTCACAGCACAGTGTAGCTTTCACCATGGACTCAGACTCACCGGCTTCTTCTCCCTCTTGATGGGTGGAGGTTGCTGTGGTGTAGGCACTATGATTTGGGGGGATGGGGTGTACACCGTCTGGCTAGGGTAGTAAGAATGCCCCGCTGAACAGGAGGGGTGGCGACAGTGAGTTAAAAGCAGAGAAAAGAGCTGAATCACAAAAACAAAGCTGATTTGTGTCACGTCTCCATACAAACGCTGCACTGTGTATAATTCACACGCAGTAAGTCTATTCAATTAAAGAATTGACCCAGCAATGACCATAGAGTCGTTAAAGCGATTATTCAAAATCCCTGCTTTTCCAAAATGGTCAGCATTAATAACATCCCATAAAAATGTGTCACTGCGCGCGGGCGCAGTTGCGCTGGAAGGGCGGCCACTCACAGTATGGCCCGGGAAAATCCCCAGGCCCAGGGCTGTGGTAGAACGTGCTTGGCGACTGGGGCGGCACAGAATACTGCTGGGGGGGTCCTACATATGGGGCGGGGGGGCGATACTGTGAAAGGGAGAGTAAAGAGCAGCAGTATTAAAACATCTTCTCCGTGCATCCAAGTCCCCCCAGCAGGCCGGCGGGCCCTGCCCCACCCTCACCTGGGAGATGTAGTACTGCGTGGCCTGCGGCGACGGGAAGGGCATGGGCGTCATGGTCATCATGATGGGCTGGTTGCCGGTATACACAGTCGGCCCGGGAGGCTGCGATCCGGCCCGGATGGCGGCGTTGCTGCTGGGGAGGGTGGGCCGGGCCGGCTGCATCTGTGCCCGCTGAAAGAACTGCACGAGGGGAGAAGGGCGCGAGAGTTCAGAGAGGCACGGACGCAGAGCTCACCTGTATACACAGAGCACCACTCCCATCTCAGAACCAAATGCAACCAAACAAAAGCCCACTCAGTCCATCTGCATCACACAGGGGTGGAGACCAGAAACTCTGCGAAGGCTCAGCAGAAGCGCTCATGTGCTGGGCCTCATTGTGAGCTGCGCACTGCAATTCCCATGTTTGTCGACACCCACGGAAGAAGGGTGAAGGAACGCAACCTTCCTCATGTTCTGCATGCTCCTCACCCTTACCAGTGCATTACGGGATACAGCCCTCTACGGTGAGGCAGCAGTCAGGCCAAGCTCTGCTGAAGGTCAGAGCAGAGCAGGATATCGGCCCAGTGCCGTACAAGTAATTAGCCAGGAAAGTACACACCGGCCCGGGAGCTGCGACCGTCACAGTGTGATAGGCTACGTACCAGGGCTTCCCTGATTACGCCCATTCATATTCAAACTATTTCATGCTAAATGGACGATGATCTTCAAACATAAACAAACTAGAAAATGTTTGACCAGAAGTCACGAATGAGAAAATTACAGCCTGGGTGTCATCGGGGCCACACCCATTTGACGGTAAAGGTGAGCTCATTTCTGCCAGCCTTAGTGGCTAAATGAGGTGGGAAGGTAGGTGAATGAGCCAATATTAAAGATTACTAACAGATACAGGCTTCCGTTAAACCTGGCACTCCACCACAAACCTGAAAGTGGGTGACCCCACACTTCAGACCTGCTACTTTCAGAGTCATTCTTGTCTCCCAAAAGTGCTTACCCTTTTGACAATATGATTAATAAAATTCTGATTCGGCATGCTGCATGCATATTATTTAACATGGAACAAAAACCACAGAATGGAGCCGTACATGAGCCCCCACCCCCCAGTAGCTGAGGGGTGACAGGAAGGCACGTGCGGTAACGCTGCAGTGTTTTCCATGTGCGGGCCGTTGGGCAGCAGGAAGAGCGCCTCGCACTAGGACAACTTCAAAGGCCTCATTGTTCATGGACACAAGAAAGTCACACGGAGTCCAAAAAAATAAAAATAAAAAGAAGGCCTTCAAAGCTCTTTCTGACCAGACTGACTTCACCTCCCAAAGGTCTGGACAAATCTGTGTTCTTTCAAAGTAGAATATCAACGTTAAAAAAAAATAATTCAAAAGAAATGGCCGCCTTGCTTAATGGTAATAGCATTATGGTAATAGCTTAATAGCACGAGAAACATCACACGTGCACTGTGGAGGAAGAGTCCACTGCAGCAAGCAGCGCAACACTGTCTAATACGGCGACAAAGTGATGGGAAATATTATATATATACACACCAAAGACATGATGAACTTTCCACATGGTGTATCCAGGCTCAAAGCCGGACAAAATCAACAGAACGCTAAAAACGGGGGGGCAAGGCTGCTGCCCAAATTAGTCTGCAGCATAAGCAGTGCGGTAGGCTGGGAGGGGGGGGGTCATGGCCCTTAAACCATGCATTTCCAGAAACTTCCAATTACCTGTATGGGTCTGAATCCTCCCTTGAATATTGAAGCAGGAAAGAGAAAGAAGCCATTGGGAAACACAGTGATGAGCATGGAGAATGTACAGACGGCACCCGCACACACGCACAGCACACGCTGACATGCACACACGCGCACAGCCCAATCTTAATGCCACCCTGCTTAGACGGTTTGGCTTCTCCTCTCCCTTCGTCTTCCTCATTGCTCTGTCTCAGCACTGTAAAACAGATCTCCTCCTGGCCACCATGGGGGGGCTCCGCTCCTCTTCGTCACCACAAATGGGGGCCTTTCCTCTTCATCACGAGTCGTACCTCTTCGCCGCAGATCCTCGTCTTCATCAGCACAGACGAGCCCTCTACCCGTAGACCACCGTAAACTATCGTCTCTCGGCCTCACCGCAGAGATCATGACCCCCTTCCCACTCCCCATTGGCAAGTGCGGGTGCCGCCCAACTGCAGCAGAACGGCACATGACTGCCAGCCGGTGGCCGGACCACCATTCCCCCTGTGTTTTTGGAGAAAACCATGCAACCTCGTGTTGAAAAGCTCTTCTCCTTGCCATATTACGCTCAGATGACTGATGGCCTAGAGGACACGGCAGCGTAAGGTCGTCAGGGAAAAAGACAGGAGACAGGAAGAACAAAACGCTCCTCCAAAAAAACAAGGATGCAGAGGCAGTCTCAGGTACACAGCGTGCCTGCAGATACCTCGTTGCGGCAGTGCGGCCAGCATAAGACGATCAGCACCAGCGATCTTTATAAAAACCATGTCTGAAACAAGCGCCGCTAAGCTAACATGTTCACATTCTCAGGCATAACAAACCTGCAAGCATAAAACTGGATGAATGAGCAGAGTTTAACCACGCGCAGCAGATTTTTTTTGGTAATCATCTCAGGCAAACACACGGAAAAGGATGGGTGGCAGGCGGCATATTAAAACCTGTGTTACCTGGTGGTGCGTAGGACGAGGGCCAGCTGGAAACTAAATGCGGAGGACAAGGAGAAAAACAAGAGAGGCACACAGATCAGGACGACAGCTGCAATCATACTCGTCCAGCATGATTGCAGCACTAAAGGGTTAACGAGCTACCTCAGGGTGGGGGGGACATAGCAAGTCCTTATGGACAGCTGTGTGAAAAAGGATTTTAAATAATTGATGCATCAAATGAGGATTTGAAGATTAACATACGTGGAGATATACTATTGTGAAAACCAGATCCCAGTTAACTCATTCCAGGTTTACTGTGGAAAACCTACTCTTTGCCTCCCCCCTTGGAGGAGCAACAAACCACTCATCAGTCGGGGAGGGGGGGGCACTTACGGAGCGACTGGGCGGCTGTGCGTTCATTGGCTGCGTTGGGGGAGAATATACCAGCGGAGCAGGGCCAGCATTCTGTCCAGAGGGGTAGGGAGGCTACGGTGGGGGGAGGGACAGGGTTAGAACACACCAACGCAGCAACACGACAAAACCAAGAGCGTACTTTCAGTGACAGCTTAGGCTAAGATCCGAGGTAAGGTGTGGGCATGGCCAGCATGGGGGGGGTGGTTCCACTCTGTGGCTGAGAGGTGGGAGTAGGTCCCTCCTCAGGCAGGTTGTGGGAGTGTGGCCTCTCATTATAGCGGGGAAACACGCCACCGAAATAGCCGAGTCACTCCGGCAGATCCCCGTTCTGGGCACGGGCCGGGCCCTGGGTCACGGCAGGAGGGAGCAGAATGGGGACAGGAGCCACAGCAAACACAGACACGGAGGGGCACATCCAGACAGACGGCACTGACGGCGATAGCACCGCTACTCGCACAGGAATCCAGCAAGCGGGCCGGCGCCAAACAACCACGACGAGGCGCAGAAAAGCAGCAGCACAGAACGGAGCTGAAAGGAAGGACAGCGTGCAGGTCTGGGGGACACAGCCGGTGGAGCTCACGGGGGCGCCGCTCCAGCAAAGGGCCGCCGGCACCTCAACCCTCCCAAGGCGGACATGGGGATAAGGGGGCAGACACAGAGAGGGGGACGGGGACAGCCATACATACAGGTACCTGAGAGAGTCCCGGGGAAGCCGCGTGGCCAGGGGGTGTGGCTGCCAGGTTAGGGTGCCCTTTGGTGAGGTCGTGTGCGGTGTACGGGGGGCCGGCGGGTCGCGACACCTGATCCAGACACCAAGCGTGACATGGGGTGAGACGGGCCGGCATCCTTTTACAGCACGCTTAGCCGGCGACACACGCCTAACGAGTGCGGGGGGGGGGGGTCGTAGGGAT
>JAODLD010000113.1:2248273-2259371 GCA_026781065.1 Mormyrops boulengeri
ATCTGTCGTGTTTGTGCCACGTGCACGCCCGGCTGCTTGATGGCCGTCCGCATACCGTAATCTGTCGTGTTTGTGCCACGTGCACGCCCGGCTGCTTGATGGCCGTCCGCATACCGTAATCTGTCGTGTTTGTGCCGTGTGCACGCCCGGCTGCTTGATGGCCCTCCGCATACCGTAATTTGTCGTGTTTGTGCCGTGTGCACGCCCGGCTGCTTGATGGCCGTCCGCATACCGTAATCTGTCGTGTTTGTGCCGTGTGCACGCCCGGCTGCATGGTGGCTCAGTACTCCCGACTCTTGGCAATCAACAGGTTTGGCACATTCTGTTGTAGAAGTTACTAATTCTCCAGAGACTCATAAGACCCATATGAGATGTTTTTGATATTAATGTATCATTATTATTTATTTAAAATGAACACATTGCCCTTTTGCCACTGGCATCACTATTTTTATTTAATCTATGTAGTTTGGTGTAAGTTGCTAAGTTTTAGAGTCATATTCCCCTAACTCTATTCTTCCCATTGGATGTGTGCATTTCAGTAATCAATTCTGGTGAACATGAGGTTTTTCAGGAACGCATTAGTCACGTTGGAGCAGGACTGACTGTACATTCCTTGGAAAGATAAATGTTCATTAGGTAAAGGATGGACACTTCTACGCCTGACAAGGGATCAAATACAAAGTTTTCCTGCAGTCAAAAGGTGGATTTACCAGGCCCAAGTTACCACACTATTGTTCTTCACACATTTTTTTTTTGTTTATTAATTTTGCCATCCGCAAAAAAGCACATCAAATAAGGGTTATTAAAAATGAAGCATCTGGTAAACCAGAAGTTGCCTTTGGTAGCATTTTAAATCTGGTTTCTGTACGACTTGAAGTTCAATAATTCCTTGATTTTCATATTCCCACCACGACCATCTTATTTCTACATGCATGAGTCCAAACAACTAACAGCCCAAAACAAAACCAGATTGCAATAAACTTACAGAAGAGTGTAGTGATACAAGAGAAATGTGGGAAGGAGTAAACATCACCTTCAGTTCAGCTCCACACTTACCCCTATGGTACTCTGAGTAGACCAGGCATCTTAACTACTAAACTTCCATTTTCTTGGTGGGGAAAAATCTTCACTTAACGCCTTTGATGTAATACATAAATCATCAATCCATTAGCGCTTCGGCATGAGAGGACGGCATAAGAAAGCCGTTGACGTGGAACTCAGAGCAACTGCAAGTTCCAGTATGAGGCTCTGCTCAAAGGAACGGCATAATGCCAACAGGTTACTAAACCTGCCAAAGCACACTAACAGGTTGCTGAACTCCGTTATCTTGGCTGTGGGCCCATTACATTCACATCACAGGCTTTCAAGGAATTGAGAAAGGTTTCAATTTCTTACTCGTGCAGTTTTGTTGAGCTTTCCCACCCCCTCTCGAGGTGGGTTAGAATCAGCGTCTATACACGGCCCACTGCCAGCAGCTCCTCAAACCATGTCCTGAAACCCAATCACGCCCTGGCGCTCACAGGACCTGCTGTCTTCACAGAAATGATGCACTGGTGCCATGAGTTACACCAAATCCACACAGGCCACCTGTGCTGGCCGTGGCAATACAGCCACCATTATCTACAGGGGCAGATACCAGCGGCTCGCTCCAGAAGTTCAGATCAGCTTCAAATCGACCAATCAGATGCAAATCACACAAGCAAATCCCACTGACAATCTAGAGCCTATTTAGTCCACATGTATTTGCCTATGTACATCTCACACCTGCCATGCACGAGAACATGGCCAAATGTCAAAGACGAATCAAAGATAAGATTAGGGCAACAAGCATCAGACTCAACTTAAACTGGGCTGCTTAAACACACGCCATTAAAATTTTAGGGGCAGATCAGAATCGGTATTGTCTCACAGCCATGGCAGTTCGGAAGTTTTAATGATTTTCAGTTACAAAAGTGTTGTCCCAACACTACTTTCTATTTTAAACCAGGTAATGCTTTTAGGGAGATATTTAAGCCTTTGTTTCTGTGACAAAAAATTAAAAAAATCAGCACACCAATGTGAGATGGTTAAATGAGTCAGCGGTCAGGTGCCAACTATCACTCAGGGATGGAGAATACAATTATCAGTACAATTACAATTGTATCTTAACATCACAAGGGAATGAAATGTGAATAATTGTTTTAGGGCAATATTTCAGTTCTACAGGCAGAAACTCACTGAATTATCCAAGACAGCCGATGACAGGGCACAGGACATCTGAACGAGCACAGTGTTCCGAATGCCCCAGTGGCTCCGCCTACTCATTCCCACCCCCTGGCCCATTACAGTGAAAGTCTTAATGTGCCAAACAAGCAGAGGACCACATTGCCCATGGCACATCCCAGGGAAGTTCAGATAAGTCCACATGCCAAGTCATCTGAGGAATGCTCACACACCTAGAACATATTTAACTCAGGCACACAAAGGGCAGGAAAACTAAACGAACAAAAGCACAACCTGATGTTCCGATGCAGTTTAGATAAAGGCGGCTGCTTGTGGGAGACCAAGCACTCAGAAACATATGGGACGAATGAAAAGTTGTCATGAGAGTTTACGCTATGCTTACTGGCACTGGAGAGCCAAAATAAAGCCAAAAAAACAAGAAAAGGGGGCACGCTGGTCCTAATAAAACAGTACAAACCCAGATAAGGGGTTCTGGTTGGCAAAAGCGTGACCCAGTGATATCAGACGAGGTGCCACGTGGAAAAAGGAACACAGATACCCTCAAGGAGCAGACACACCCGGACCAGTGTGCACTCAGAGACCACAGGTCACAGGCAACCAAAATCCTTCACAGATAAAACTCTAGACGACCACACTGATGTTCCCATCTGCTGGGATATAAGCAACATGGAGATAAATGTAATGCTAATGAAATAAAACTACCAACTGCTATAACTGCTCATCTCTAGCCATTACCCAGCATGCTTCAACTGAGACTATAGTCTACAGTGTTTGTGGCGGCTCAATCCTATTATTCATCATCTCCCATGCAGGCATGTTCTGAATCACGCTCATACAGCTGGATCATAAATAAATTCTTTCAAAACCACACCATCTCCTGTGACCTAAAAGGTGTTGTTTCAGATTCAAAGGAAGAGGAAGCTTTCCTTTCTGGTAAAATGAAACCAAACCCTCTGCCAAGGAATGTTGTCATGGTACTTCTTAGTCTTCATCTCACAAATGCTTCTCCACTCCGAGAGGTGGGGGGGGGACTCCTGGGTGGAGAGAGTGAGGTTCACAGAAGGCCCAGTGGAGACGCGGCTCCCATCTCCGAGGCCAAAGCGGAATAGTCTCCCTCCCCTGGCCCCCGCCCCCCTGACAATCGAGCCCTTGTTCTACGTTGCGAGTGCCGGTCTCCATCCGGACCGCTAAAAGAAGAACCGTCCCTTGGCTGCTAACGATCCGGCTTTTGCGTTGAGGTGGGGGTCTGGGGGAAGGTCAGTGCACAGCAAAGTGGGGCAGGTGGAGACTGGACAAGTACCGACTCAGGTAGGGGATCAACAAACAGAGCCCTTCCTGACACGTCTAATCAAGAACTGACAGCAAATAATCACAGCCCGTCTGAGTCACCAACCTGTAAGCCGTTCTTCCTTCTGCACTGCGCAGATAACAGTACAATCTGAATTCAACGATAAGCAAATTGTCAAGTGATTTGGAAGTGAGCAAAACAACAGCCATCAGTCATCAATAAGATTACCATAACAAGCAGCTAGTTCAGTTTCATAAGTATAACAATATTACCCCAAAATGCAAACAGGTTAACTTGTGATAAACCCCATTCCAATACCAGCTGTCCCATTTCTACAGTCAGTGTAGATAAACTGGAAAAACTGTGCTTGGACAAAAACCAGCCAGCTTATACTGAATTGAAAGATATTTGCTTAAGACCTGAACTTTGAGGCCACAAACCCTGCCTTCATCGACAGACAATGCCAGACTGTCTCAGTTTTTTCCTTTCTTGGAAAAAAAAGGTATGTGGCACAGGTAACAACATTATCACAGAGATAATTAGAAACAGAAGCTCCATGCAAGTATAAGTTACCCTCAAAATGAGGTCACTATAACATTGTCTTTTTCAAACCTGTACAGTATGCCTTGCCATGCTTGGGGGGGGGCAGTGCCTGAGCTTGTAGGTCCACCTCCCACTATCATCTCACCGACAGTCCTATTGTTTCCTTCACCGCTGGAAGTCTGACTCTCCACCAATCTGCCTGACTGCTGCACTCAGAGCTGTTACTATAGCGATACGCCATAGGACTCTACAGTAAAAAACACCTCATTTCACATGCGGCTGCGGCGAGCTAGGAGCCAGACGTACCCGGCGCACTTGAAAACACGCTCTACAGGTACCAAAAGGCACCGCAAAGCTCAGCTGGAAGGGCGGCAACGCACAGCTATGACTAATCACGCTGAAGGCAAGGGGCACCTTAACAGGAACAGAATACATAGAAATATTGAAATATTTTTTTACAAGATTCATATAACATAAAATTTAATGCTCACTTCATAAAACTATGAATACATCTGTTTATTCATTCAACTAAAAGTGATTAGAATAGACTAATGGCACTATATTCATTCCCAAGGGGCATTTTTCCACAAATCCTATTTTTTATCTCATTGAGAGATCTTGGTATTCACCAAGGTGAAAGTAAGTTTTGGGGTCAGAGCGAAGTGTCAGCCAGTGCCTATGAAGGACCTGAAGTTAAGGGCCTTGCTCAAGGGTCTGATGTCAATTTAATTACTCTGCAGACTGCAAGATTCAACCCATGATTGCTGGGCTTTAAACTGCTCAATTCTCAAAATGAACACAAAGGCCAGCATTAAACCCTGTCAGAAAAACTACAAGATGCATGTGTGAACACCGATGTGAGTACTTGAAAGGGATCCTCTATGTCCCAACTTCAACCGGTAGGCGCGAGAATTAGCCTTCCCAGCCATTGTTAGCCGTCTGTGGGAAGGACCCCCCCACAGCCTCCCACCCTGCATGCTAAGCAGCACAGCCATTGTCTGCAGAACACCGCGGAAGCCATATGTGCAGCACGTTTCCCTGGCAACCACCAGCAGCCCTGCCCCCTCCTCCAGTGGCGGGAACAAACCCCAGCTGGGAGTCTCATCAACCTAACACTGCAAGCTCCGGCTCAGAGAGGGGGGCACTGGTACAAAGAATCAGAGCTAGCAGGAGGACCCAGTACGGCTGGGAGCTCCATCAGCCTAACACTGCAAGCTCCGGCTCAGAGAGGGGGGGCACTGGTACAAAGAATCAGAGCTAGCAGGAGAACCCAGTAGGGCTGGGAGCTCCGTCAGCCTAACACTGCAAGCTCCGGCTCAGAGAAGGGGGCGCTGGTACAAAGAATCAGAGCTTGCAGGAGGACCCAGTACGGCTGGCAGCTCCGTCAGCCTAACACTGTAAGCTCCGGCTCAGAGAGGGGGGGCACTGACACAAAGAATCAGAGCTAGCAGGAGGACCCAGTACAGCTGGGAGCTCCATCAGCCTAGCCTAAGACCGCTAGCCTAAACTCCGGCACAGAGAAGGTCTGTAGATAAGACCTAATGTAGATGTGAAAACCATTCACTGTCCACTGCCCTATGAAGAAGCCTCCATGAACACATCACACTCCAAAAAAACTGAATACTAAGCTTTCATCTGAATTGTGATGCTGACCAGTAGATGTGCCCATGACCATATTATGTGAGTGTCTTACAGTGAGAAATGCCTGTCATGTGATTTAGCTTCACTGCTTTTAGGACGAACCCATAAAATTACACGGGAAGAATCTGCAGTCTTCTGGAGCTAGATGTATGTGTGTTCACTCCATATCAGCTTCTTTCAGTAATTACCCGGATAGTATCCGACCTCACATGTTTTTCTTTAGGTGTGAATGAGGTGTCGATTAAAATTAATTTCAAATCAGCAGTATTGTAACTTCCAACAGCTGGAAGCTAACAACACACACAAAAACGAAGCTGCTAAATAAATAGCCTTTTCATGTATACAGAGGTTTAAGAAACCTGGAAAGTTTTCCCCCCCCATTTTCCATACAGTAAATTTCCTTAAATTCAATTAAATCAGACATTGCAGATCACAGACATGAAAACAAAAACCATTTCACACTACAATAAACAATACCAAAAAAGTAAAGCGGCAAATTAGATCAAACGCAGCACTAGATGCATAAATACTATGTATGAAACGCTATTAGCGACAAACAAAATGTAAAAAAGCCTACTAATATGTAAATTGTCAAATTTTATATAAAGATTAGTGAACTGCAAGTTTAGATTGACTTTTTTAAGCACGGCAGGCAAATGGTTAGACTCGATGATTCTGCGGTGTGGCTATTTACAACAATGATATACAGAAACCGTCCCTGCGGAAAATGTTATTTGTAGATCTTAGGATACATTTTAATAACGACTGGGTGGAAAGTATGGATGCTAAATGAAGCTTTTCCTGGTCGCCCCTCTACAAAACGACACCTGTTTGCTGCATCGTTACAGTTTGTGTTGACTTACAATTCTGGTTTGCTTAAATTAGCTAATAAATGGTTAATATAAAATTAAGTGAGTGAGATGCAAAGGGGGAAGAGGCTAAAATCATCTCTGCATTCAACAGTGTAACAAGGAGCGAAATCATTAAGACAACAATGCAGTTTCTGTCGTCACAAGCTGCATCTCTTTGCCATCTTCCTGATCAGAAGGGTGGCAGAAATGGCCAATCCGGTTAGTCCAGAGCTCTAGGTTATACACAATTCTCATCACATTGTTATGAATTGTCCAACAGGTACAGCTTATTACTATACAAGGAGAGTATACGTCTACATGGCTAAAAAGTTTCTGATTTAGCAGGGGAAGAAAGGAACAGAAATATTAATATAGAAGTAAATATACTTAAGCAAAACGGTGAAAGCACATACAGCACATTGGCTGATGTCAAACAAGAATCAGAAGAGTCCCATCATTTTATATTGTGTAATTTATCAAAGAGTAGCCTGCGTTAAGACAGCACCAGTGTGACATCTTCAGCTGAAATCTCTTCCACTATTGACAGCTCAGCTCTCATTACTCTAGTGGACAAAACGCCCATTGAAACAAAATACAGGCAGTAAACCCCTGGCTCACTTTTCAAGGGGAAAAATTCCACTGCAAATATAAATATTTCAACCAATATAGTTCTTAAACACATTACCTTGTGTTCATTTGTCAAAAAAATTGCAAAGACCACTCAAAACAGTCCTAGATTTATTCAAAAACTAGAAAAACCAGGTCACCAGATGCTGATTTTTTGGTTTCTCTTTCACTGGGAAATGGAAGCAGGACTAAGAAGAGCAAACAGTGACTGTAAGCACACTGGGGAAATTCCCACCCTATTCCAATTACATGAGTTGGCGATAGGCTGACAGAGGGGCCAGAAGGCCTTGTCACTTTCTGATAGGAACACGTCGGATTCCCAGAACAGGAACAGCACTGCCAGAGAGGGAGTTGACAAACTTCTCATCCCCTTTGAAAGTGAAACCAACTGCTAAAAGACAGGAATGCAAGCAAGTTTTGGACTTTCCTGACTAAGGGGAGGACAAGAGTAAAATTAATACATAAATACTTTAATGAAATTTGTTCCCAAGCTGTTCTACACAGTAATCATTTTCCGGCATCTTTTATTATCTGACTGCATGTGTTTCTGCCTCGGGATCTGACTGTTTTTAGTGTGTACCTGTGGAGCAGGCTCCTGCACATATGCAGGGATACGGCAGCCGGCTGCCACCCCAAACTCACAGCTAAATTCCCCATCTGCCATTCCCGGTCAGGCAATCTGCTGATACTGCACTCTATGCAGAAAATCAAATCTTCAGTTTTTACTGCGTCTGACGCCTTATGAATCATAACCATGAGCAACAAAAAAAAATTAAAAAAAATCTAAATGACAGGGTGATGCACCATTTAACCTTGGAATTGCCTCCAGTGTGTCACCCTTTTGACTCCAGCTCAAATGTTATGTTAGAATTAGAATTAGTTAGAATTCAAAACAAGAAGATGACTAAAAACACACATCCTTCTCACTGTATAAGCCTAACTCAAGAGAGCTGGAGCGGAAAGTACAGCTTCAAGAAAGCAAAGCTTTACATACAATCAATGGACTGAGCCAACACATATCCTATAACCGATTATTTATTAAACACTTCAGCTGAGCACAACACTGCCAGGTGTATGATGCATTTCCAATACTGTATTTGGTTGATGCCAACAAATTAAACGCCACTGCAGTGGCTCAATCCTGAAGGCATTTTCTTTTTAAAGTTTCCCCAATTCAGAAGAACATCCATAATGATCCCCACCCAGTGAACTGGCTTCATCTTCTTACAGATACATTACCTTCTTAGATAAACCATTGTTTAAATAGTTTATGCAATTATTTTCACTTGTATGCAATACTGAAACAAGCACTGCTTTCAACTCAGAATTTAAAGCGACACCTGCAAAACCCACCCAAATGGCAGCATTTTATCAAAAGGCTGACGGATTCATCAAACTGCCGAAAAACTACACCATAGTGCCTGAAGATTCTCTCCAAAATGCATCCAGTAGAAACCGTGATGGCTACTGTAAGGTAATATCAATAACTGTGTCCATAACTCAAAACTATTAATAAAACTTCTGCATCTTGTACTGGCATTAGGACAAAAATCACATATAGCAAAATTCACTCAACTGATGCTACAGGGTGAGATGCATGCAAATAACCGACACGTAAGAGAAATGAACTGTCTTATTTAAGAATGACCATTAAACTTAAATATGTCTCAATTATACTAATCAACTTACTTGATAACAATTAGCCTATTACGCTAATTGGAGATTCACAGCGCTGAATGTAGATACAAACATTTTGTGTGACAAACTATGCATTACTAAATGAGTCTTAATTTGCGAAACACATCATGCTGCCTGGCTCTCTGAGACTGAATTTAGTGCATTACACTGCTATTCTAGTGTGTAAGACCAGTGCAGCCAAAAAACAAGACGATGCTGGGGGGGGGGGGCGCCTGACACCGTGGCACGGCTCACACATACCCAAATCAAACAGTCGGCTAGCGTTGCTAACTAACCTTAGCCGGCGAGAAAGACAGCCGGACAGCTCTACTTAATAAAATATCTCGGATAGAGATTTCACGCTGCAACCTATGTCGCCGAGCCGGTCGCCTACCCTCGGAATAACGGCCAAGTTCAGCCGGCTAAACATAACCAGCGACTGGCAAACGTAACCAGTTAGCTCACCGGCTAATTTGGTATGCGACTATCCCCGCAAAATACCTTAAGAACTTTTCCGAGTACCAAAATTAAGTTGTGTCACTGGGGAATTCATCTTAAGAAAACAAGGCGTCCATTTAAAAGACAAACGTCCCCAACAGCGAAGCTCGTAGACACTACACGGTCCATCTAACCACAGGCTACACGCTTAGCATGCTAGTGCAGGCAGGTGGGTCCCAGCGGCGGCATAACGGCTTGTTTTTACCTCGCATCACCGACGGGAATCGGAAAAGCGCAGCACAGGCTATTTCATTTCCCGTCGTCTTATTTGAAGGATACTGCGGCGGCGGCACCGAGGGCGGCTGCTGGGCTACTGGGGGTCCTGGCAGCGGCACGGGGTTCAGGGTGCCCCGCAGCAAGCTCGGTGGAGACGGGCCGGTTCCCGGTCCACTTCCTACGGCGGGGGCGGCTGACTTCGGTACCGCTTTCGGCGGCAAACTCATTGCAAAAAAATTAAACGTGGTCTTCAGCTAAGTATATACAATAATGATAATAAGCTAACTTTTACCACAGACGCCTAAAAATAACAAATACATTAGCTAGCTAACTAGCTAGCGAGTGAGCTAATATACAGCGAACAAGAATCTTCCCGGACTAGGCCTTATCGGCTCCCGGTGGCAAGCCGGGATGCGAATAAAATGCCCTTTTAATGCAACACAAGCTAGCTAGTTAGCTAGCTAGCTAGCTACGTTTATTGGGGTTCAGTCTTCATGAGGACGGCGGGGGGTTGTCTCTCCCCCTCCCCGATGGGGGCTTCCACGGATCCGGGTTCGGCTTTGCTGTCCGAAGGAATGTCACCAGCGTCCCCCTCCCTACTTCGATTCTGTAATTTTCAATTTCAATAAAGTGTTATTTCAAAAGTTCCCTTTCAGTGTGAAGAGAGATTTCGCTCAACATGGCGTTGCGGCCGCCTCCAGCAGTCCGGCAGGACGGACGGTTCGGAGAACATCGGCTGATTCCGGAAACGCTCGGCTCGCAGATGCCGAAGACACTGATTTTACATTCGGGAATCTCTGGTTTCGCGTGCCAAAATTCTGCAATACTCCCCCTACGGGTAACCGACGCCGGAACCTGTGCGTACGTGTGCACCAGTGCGCAGGCGCACACGCCGCTGTTTCTTTGTTCTTCACATGGGTTGTTTTTGAACATATGCTGTTTAAAACGCAAGGAGGAGCGGCACCAGCTAGTCGACTTAAAATAATCAGGAATTATAGCAAGCGATTTCGCTTTGAACGAGCCGCCTTAAAAGTTCTCTGAAGTTTCTGACTCAGTTTCTCAGTTTGTTTATGTATAGTGCTTAATATGATTAGCGTACACTGTCCTGTGGCTTTGGGATGGCTGAAGACCGAGAGACAACAACGGACATCGTTGAGGAGTGACGTCGATAAGGTCGACTTGACAGCGCCTAAAAATAGTTGTGGTACACTGTCCTGGCCACATCACTTTTTCAGGGATGCCTTTTTCCCGGCAGTGACAACGCTCCTGTTTCGTTTTTTGAAGGAATGCAGCTCAGACCTTTTCGACCGCATTGTATTCGGAAACGTTGGCTTCATTTTAAAATACGGATGTGTAAAATCCGTTATTTACACTGGGAGTTTTATAAACATAATGAACATCTTTAGTAATAGACACACAAACCTTTGAAAATCGCACAATGAATAATATCCTCCTGGGACCCGGGCCATTCATTTGTGTCCTCTGTAGTGGACATTTTGTTTTTGCATCTATCTTTTCACTGATGTAAGAAAAC
>JAODLD010000113.1:2269292-2295478 GCA_026781065.1 Mormyrops boulengeri
TTTTATTCCTAATACTCCTAGCATTTAAGTACAGACCGCAAAGGGTAGGCCTCTTACAGTGCCCACTTTTAATCTTAGAACATCTGCTTTGTCTTTGTCATTTATGATAAACGGATAGTAAATGTTATAAAATGTATCATTACTTCTATATGGTTAGAGGTTTGCTGACCAGTTGATATTTGTCTGCTGTCTTTCTCTTTGAAAACGGTGAAAATTATATCGCACAATGACTAGAACCTAAACACGGATACAGTGGCGGTTCTAGCTTGTATGGCATCCTGGGTGAACCCCCCCTTCAGCGTCACCCCTGCACCCAACAAAAATTGTGTGTCCATCTCCCATCCCCCATCTCCCCTGCAAACATAAAAGCACGACTTGGCACCCATTCAAACTGGGTTAATTGACCCACATGGTGAAATGACATCGCTAACGTGACGTGCAGATGAGCAATAAAACCCCGATTGCGCAAATGTCACCGTTCTGATTGTCATTCATTCATTCATTCATTTGCCAGCTTGCTTACTTAGTCTTGTGTGGGCGCCCCCTGCTGTCCCTGGCAAGATGCTGCCCTGGGTAGCTACCCAAGTCGCCATGCCTAAATCCGCCAGTGAGTGGGTTACTGAGATAAAATTTATGTATATGTCCCTCTGAATGAGAATTCCTTTTTTCAGCTGGTGCTCACTTTCTTCAACATGTATGGCACTCATCTTTTCAGTGTAATACAAATTTTACATACAATATAAAAAAATGAAATACAGCATAAGAAAAATGCTCTGATATGTTTACCATAATATCAGCTATCCATGTATAGGAGGCGTCCATCTTTCCATCCATCCATCCATCCGTCTTCCAGCTGCAGGGTCATGGGGGGCATTTAGTGATGCTGATGAACTGCACGCCTTTGACCTGGAATCCAGAATGTACTCGCAGGAAACCTGCACATCCAAGGGCGACAGTTCAGGCTCCTGAACTCCTGTCAATGAGCCATTCTGCCAACCATGCCCACCTTGTTGTATTTTTGTTATGTTTATAGTTCTACTTTCATTGCACTGTTGTCTCAATTTGTTTTATTTTTTAACTGCACTACTTCATGGCTGTGGGACTTGTGCTTCCCAAGTGTCAAGTGATGTAACAAATAGTGATTCGATTTGAGAACGTGCACACACACAGAATGGTAGCGTGAGGCGATAGTGCTGCACACTGAGGCACCCGTTCTCAAATATCCCTCTTGGTAAAATCAGAACGAAACCTTCACAGAACTCAGAACTGCAGCATTAAAAATGAAGCCCCGTTGGCTCTTTTGCATGGCCTGACATTTCAGAACATGAGCGAAATCCCTCATACTGGAATGCGGAGGCTCAACGCAGGCTGCAACATGCCCTGACCACTGAGGAACTCAACAGGAACGTCGCCAAGAACCTCATCCTGTTTCTTGGAGATGGTGAGTACAGTTACACTCTGCTCGCCTTGCTGCAGCATTTATACTCTATGGAGTGGAAGCATGGGAGACGCAGTAAGATACCACAGTCGGGATCGACGTTCAGGCTGTGTGATACTAGCTAAGGCGGCTTCTAGTTAACTGCCATTTTTATGGGGGGTGGATTATCTGATGCATTGGTGCGGTTATATAAGAACACTGGCAGCAGTATGCGTCATGATATGGCGCCTTTGTGCAAGCTGCACAACTGCCAAGGTCCTGTCACAGTGACTTTGGTGTTTATTGTGAAGATTCCCTGATGAGACTTCAGGACTTAGCCATGAGTGAACGGTGACGAGTTTTCTAAATCTCGATGAACGGTTGCTGTGGATTCCTGCTGGGAGCAGTAACGTCTCAACCTCCATCGCACTGCTTGTTGATGTGAGAAGTTTGCTTCCATGACCAAAAGTGGGTAATTCAGTTCCACCGAGTTAAAGTCCAGACCAAGATTTTGTGTCAACCAACCAGATGTGTATAAAGGGCCACAGTCACAGAGTACTCAGCTGGTTGGTTGCTGGACTTTTACACTCTGGACCTGAACTACCCACCTCTGTCCATGACCATGAAAACGAAGATCAGAGAGTGGGAGACGGGTCCTGTGACCAGGCCATGTAGATTGTGCTGTTTGGTGCCTATAGAAGGTGGCAGTAGGGGTGAGTTAGGGAAGTATGCCAGTAGATTGTGTATATACAACTGACCTATTCTTGTTCTTCTATATTCTTTTTGTATAAGAGCTCTGTAACATTAAAATTTCTCATTTTTGGGATAATAAAGGTTTATTCTATTCTATTAGGGTTCCTTACTCGGACTACAGGGATACAGGGTATGACATTGTTCTCTTTTTCTTTCCGTCTCTGATGAAAAGGAATGGGCGTCCCCACGATAACAGCAGCCCGCATCCTGAAGGGTCAGCTTAGTGGTCAAAGTGGGGAGGAGACGCAACTGGAGATGGACAAGTTCCCCTATGTTGCACTTGCCAAGGTATTCCATCACTTTGCGCTGTGACATCACTGAGCACAGCATGGATGGCAGTCATTATATAGTAGCACATTTCTGACATCAGTGTCCACTGTATTATACTCATGTATACTCATTATTACCTGGCAGTAATGACAGTATCTTGGGGTCAGTCAATCACATGGCTTGTGCTGGTTTCCAGGCTCATGTCCTGCATGCAAACAGTCACTGGGAAGTGGGACCTCAGCATGATCATGTGATCAGTTAGTGCCGGAAATCTTGTGAATCTTCACTTTGCCTTATCCAAGCGTTCATGCCCTTTATCCAGCATGGGACTATCCGGGAAAGGGTCTTAGTCTAACTTCTCTACTGAGTTCTCCATTTGTGTATCAGATTCTGAAAAATGCCATACCATACCAGTGTATGATGCAAAAACAAAGTATAAATGGGTGTAATACCAGGTTTACTGCCTGGTTGCATGTGTTCTCCAGTAATGATCTTGGTTTTCTTTGTTCTCCAGACATACAACACCAATGCCCAGGTGGCAGACAGCGCTGGCACCGCCACAGCTTTCCTGTGCGGCGTGAAGGCTAACGAGGGCACGGTCGGTGTAAGCGCAGCAGCCGTGCGCGGCCAGTGCAATACGACCGCTGGGAACGAGGTCACGTCCATCCTCAAGTGGGCCAAAGACGCAGGTACCCCGCGGGAGGCCCGCCTCGCTTTGTCTCCACAGCAACGGGATTTCGTAGCTTGTCCACTGTGTTGCACTGCTGATTTATTTTTTTTCATTAAAAGCTAGCAAGTTTCAAGGTTTTTGTTTCGCCAATAAAAATGTCAAGTGCTGCTGTGTCTTTTTCTCAACTTCTATTTGGTATAAAAAGTTATATAATTTAAAACGATAGCACTAGCAGACCCGTGTGAGACGTGCGAACGAGTGAGTCATCACTCCGAAGAACCGAGTCACTTCGCAGTGCTTCAAGTGGTGAAGTAAGTTTGTAGCATTTTCAGTTTTAGCTGGGACAGGTTTTCGTCAGAGATTACAGTCCGCAGCAGTAGTCTGTGGAGTGACGAACTTTACATTCCCAAAGCGCCACCATATCACCGACTCATTTTTCCATGTTTATCCACATTATCTCCTTTTTAAAAAGACGTTTCGGCTGCCGAACCTCCACTTCCGTCTCCGACACTTGAAGCTTCCACTGAGAGCACGCTTATCTCTCTGTGTTACCAAAACAAGTGCATGTACCGCACTCCACTAACTCAGTAAACCTTTCTGTGCATTTCATTGGCATAGGTTATCTGTTCTTAAAAGACTACAATACGATTGGTTGCATTAATTTCTGTGATGTGATAGGCTCTTGTGTGCTGTCAAGCAATGTTCCTTATGGACTGTTTATCAAAGTTTCTCACTTTCTTATTGTTTAAATCCTGTTACTTATTATTAAGTTGATATATAGTTTATATCGCCCAGCCCCATTCATAGGTAAATAATATATCTGCCATTTTTCCCTGCAGGCACACTTTTGTAGAGCTGGTAAGAATGTAGGTCAGTCACCAGTAAAGACTGAAAAGAGTTCTGTACTGTTTTTTCTGTATCTGGAAGGCAAGTCAGTGGGGATCGTCACGACGACACGCGTGAACCACGCCACACCGAGCGCGGCCTACGCGCACTGTGTGGACCGTGACTGGCTCTCGGATGGCGAGATGCCCCTGGAAGCCACTCAGGCAGGCTGTAAGGACATCGCACTGCAGCTGTTTGAGAACATCCCCAATATTGATGTGAGTAAATGAGGAACATGACCAGAAGACTGATGAACAGGATGGGAACAGGACCAATCTAACTCTTAACATGTGCCTATGTTATATGCAAAGATCCAGACCAAGATTTAGTTTCAACCAACCAGTTGAGTCCTCTGTGACTGTGTCTTGTTATACTCAACTGGTTGGTTGAAAGAAAATTTTGGTCTGGATTTGTACTTTCTGGACCTGAACTATCCAGCAATGTTAATGAACTTGTTATTCAAGTCAATAATGCAAAGCCTCATGTCTAACAAAAGGTACTATAATGCATCCATCCACCTTCTAGACATTTATTCTGGTTGTGGTCATGAGGGGGACTAAAATAATAGTACTTAATGTTTTACTGTGTGGTTGAAAACTCTTTGTAGTTAATATTGATGATCATGATCAGATTAGATTTTGGAAATCTTGTAAAAGAGTGACCGTCGTCTTTGTAACACTAAAACTTTAGGCTTTTTTTTTACCAAGCAGCCAAGAGGACATTCAAATTGTACTTGTGAAATTTGTCTGAAGTGTTTGACCTGTACTCATGTTTAGGTTGTAATGGGAGGTGGACGAAAATACATGTTCCCCAAGAACAACTCAGACGCAGAGTATCCTAAAGAGCAGAGGCACGCGGGCACACGCCGCGACGGCCGGAACCTGGTGGAGGAGTGGAAGAACAGGGTCAAAAACATGGTAGGCCTCAGTGGTGCCTCTAGCTCGTATGGTGCCCTGGGCAAACCCCCCTCACCCCAGTGCCCTCTCACCTACAAACACTGTGTCTATCTACCACCCCCTGGCCCCTGCAAACAAAAAATTGTGTGTCCATTTGCCACCCCCTGAAAAAGTACCATTCAGCACTAACTGTAAATTTTATTAAGATATTTGGAACAATGCAAATAAATTTAAAACTATAGAAAAAATTACAATATATGCAAAATAAGATTCATAAATATAAAAAAGATTCATTAAAAAAACAGAATTAAATTATTACACTGTTACCCTATAGGCTAACAAACATACTACTGTAGTTTACTACTAGCCTATTTCATAGCATGCATAATATTATACTCGTAAAGAGATGAAATAGCAACATATCTTTATCTTTTGTGCTTTTCTCTTCCTCTTTCCTCCTTTTTCTAATCTGGGCACCTGATGTCTGAGACTTTTTCTTACTTATTTGTGTTAATTTGCCACTCAAGCATCAATACATCACCCATCACCGAACACTGTCATCTAAGAGTCGAGGATAAACCAATTCACCTTGGAGGTGTGCAGACTGGCATTATATTATTCTTCACAATTTCACACAAACCAGAAAAAAATGCAAGAGTATGTCTATGAAACTATGTATTCACAGTATTATGATTGGATTGTGGTATATTTGGTAGCCTGTTGTAGAATGATTGATATTACTAACTGCATTAGTACTGTACAAAGTCAGAGATGCGCTATTTAATAGAATCCACCCCCCAGTCCCCCCACCTTGGGCTTTCAGTGGGGTGACCTGAGGTCAGTCCAGCCCCGCCCCCCTCCCCATCTCGTTCACCTGCCTGGCTCACAAACTAGAATCAGGGTGTCCACTCCAACAAGGGTAACTGACCCGCACGGTGGCATGACATCATTGACGTGACATGCAAATGAGCGATAGAAAACTGACTGCGCAAATGTCACCATTCTGATTTCTTTTTTTTAATTTGTGCGGGTGCCCCATGCCTCCCCCAGCAAGATGCTACCCCAGGCAATCGCCCATGTCACCCATACCTAAATCCGCCAGGGGTAAGCCTGGTATTAGAACAGCCAAATTCATCTACCAAACTACAAATAAAGCACTTAAAAGAGTAATATTAGCTCATTTTCTGACACAATTAATGGAATCGTAACATATGTAACAAGACTGGAATCTTAGCTAAAAAGGTCCATTTATAACTTTTTGATTTTCTTGATTTTCAAGAGGGGCCATTATGTGTGGAACCGGAAAGACTTCTTGGCCCTGAATCCAAACAATGTGGACTATATCTTGGGTAAGCATCACCTATAGTACTTTCTGGAGAGCAGTTGGTACAGTGGTTAGCTAACAGGATTCCTGCCATTTCCTACCCTAGAAGCAGAACTGCTCTTATCTAGAGACTGAATTCCTTTGCTAAATATTCACTACAAAAGAGTGAAGTGTAAAAAGTTGACTTTGGATGCAAGCATTTACTCAGAAACTTAAAAATAACCCTTGTCCTGTACCCCCATGCTTTGAAATTCTGTGTTCCCCTCTATAGGTCTCTTTGAACCAGGAGACCTGCCCTATGACTTGGAGAGAAACACAGAAAAAGATCCCTCTCTAACTGAAATGGTGGATTTTGCCATTAAAGTCCTGAAGAAAAATCCTCAAGGTTTCTATCTCCTGGTTGAAGGTAGGTGACGCACGGGCAGTTATAAGATGCAGGGTTTCTTATTTGCAGAACATCGATCAGCCATAACATTAAAATCACTGGCAGGTACAGTGAATAACATTGATTATCTCGTTACAATGACACCTGTCAAAAATGCTATTATATATTAGGCAGGTGAACAGTCAGTTGTTAAAGTTGATGTGCTGGAATCAGGAAAAATGGGTATGTGTAAGTATCTGAGAGACTTTGACCATGACCAAATTGTGATGGCTAGACGACTGTTTCAGAGCATCTCCAAAGCAGAAGGTCTTCTGGGGTGTTCCCAGTATTCAGTGGTCAGTACCTACCAAAAGTGGTCCATGGAAGCCAACCGGTGAACCAGCGATGGGGTCATAGGTCCCCAAGGCTCAATGATGTGTGTGGGGATTGATGGCTAGCCCGTCTGGTGTGATACCATAGAAGATTGCCTTTTCTGATGAGTCACATTTTCTGTGTTCCTGTGGATGGCTGAGTGCGTGTGCGTCATTTACTTAGGGAAGAGATGGCACCAGGATGCGCTATGGGATAAAGGCAAGCCGGCTGAGCCAGTGTGATGCTCTGGGCAATGTTCTGCAGGGAAACCTTGGGTCCTGGCATTCATTTGACACATACCACCTACTGAACTGTTGCAGACCAAGTACACCCCTTTATGGCAATGATATTTCCCAATGGCAGTGGCCTCTTTCAGCAGGAAAATGCCCTGCCACACTGCAAAAATTGTTCAGGAATGATTTGAGGAACATGAAAAAGAGTTCAAGGTGTTGACTTGGCTTCCAAATTCTCCTGATCTCTATCTGATTGAGAATCTGTGGGATATTCTGGACAAACAAGTCCGATCCATGGAGGCCCCACCACACAACTTACAGGATTTAAATAATAATGATAACTGATACTTTATTGACCCCAGCGGGGAAATTCTCTTTACACCTCTGTAGGTGAGAGCGTGCTGGCTGCAGCTTAAAGGATCTGCTGCTGAAGTCTTGGTGCCAGATACCCCAGGACACCTTGGAGTTCTTGTGGAAACGCATACCTTGACAGGTTAGACCAGGGAGACTTACACAATATTAAATAGGCAGTTTTAATGTTACGGCTGATTGGTGCACCATCCCCCTGCCCAGGCAACAACACAGGATGGCAGAACTTCACAGATCAAGTTCACACACACAACGTAGAAAAAAACACCAATTCACCACACTAAATGAGAAAATCCATACATCAGAGGCAGATATTACAATCAGCACACACTGAGTGGAGCTGGGATACAAACCCCCAACCTGCGAGATGTGAGTCAGCAGTGCTACTCACTGAGCCACAGTGCCACCTGCTAACAAATGCTTGTGAAAGAAAAATAAATCCAGAATCCTGAGGTCAGTTGGAATCACAGCTGAAGAGCCACAGAAGTATAAAATTATATTTCTAACAACCGTTTGCTTGCCATAATGGCACCCATCTATGCCAAGAAGAATTGGAGTTATTTTTGATGATGCACTGGAGTATTACAAAAAAGGAAGTTTATCACTGCAAGTGCCTCCCCAGTGCTTCATGTCTGAACAAAAAGTACCTAGTCTGGAGTAGGTACTAAAAAAGGGTTCCGGAACTGCATCTGAGTTCCTGCGGCGTGAAAGTGTCCTTTAAGCCATATGGGACGGACATTGAGTGACTATATCCACCTATGTGTAGGGTGTCACAATCCCTACAAAAAACAGCGCTTTGTTTTCCGGATAACAAACTGTGGGTCACAAAGGACCTGAAGGACATACTAAACAAAAAGAAGGGGGCCTTCGGGTTTGGAGACAAGGCCGAGACCTAGCCTGGAACTGAAGATTCAGCTCTGCGATGGAAAAGAAATGTTACGGGCACAAGCTGGAGCAGAAGCTACAGCGAAAGAAGCACGTTGGGAGTGTGCAGTGGGATGAGAACCATCATTGACTATAAGCAGGTCGGAAACATCGTGCTAGAAGGGAGCAGATGTACAGGGATGATGAGCTCAATCTCTTCTTCAACAGATTTGATTCTCAAGGGCCAGTCCTGCCCTCCTGTGACACCACCATCCTCACTATGCTGGCTAGGGGAGGTTTCAGGCCCCTCACTGCCCCCCGTCACCTCTACGACCTTCATGCATCTATGCAACTTCCCCATCTAAGGCACCAAACCCAAGATCTCCACCCCACTCCACTTCCCAGTCTGTTTGTCTCCACTGTAGATATGCTAGCCACCTCGGCAGGGTCCTGCAGTAGGCCTGAATGCCTCTTTATGAATTTGACCAAGGGGACCCCACCCCAGTAGGCAAAGTTTTTCATTCGTGCATCTGCTTCCTCGAAAAGTCTCTGCACTGCCCTGTCCTGCAGCACCTGTTCTCCATCTCCCTGTGTCTGCAGAAGGCGCACGAGTCCTGGAAGACATCCTGTGTGAAAAAACCAGATGTTTTCACTTCACATATCGCGAAGACCTTGGAGAAACTGGTTCTGAAACAGCTGAAACAGACCACCTTGTAACAGACCACCTTGTAAGGACCACTGGTAACAGACCCCTGGTAATGGATCCCTGGTAACAGACCACTTGGTAACAGACCCCTGCATCCTACGTGCTGCTCAGATCCATGTGCCTCACAGAGTCTACTGCCACCTGGACAAAGCTGGTACTGCAGTCAGGATCATGTTCTTCATCGTCTTTCACACCATCCAGCCTTACAAACTGGGGAACAAGCTCAGAACAAAGCAGCTTGATGCCCCCGTAGTTGCCTTGATCACAGACAACCTGAGCGATAGATGACAGTTTGCGAGGTTCCAGGACCGTGTGTCAGAGATGGGCACCACAGGGAATCTCCGGTCTCCCTTCCTGTTTACCCGCTACATGCCAGATTTCCAGGACAACACCAGCTTTTCCCATCTACAGACATTCTAAGATGACTCATCTCCATTGTGGAATTGCTGCAGGAATGGAGATGAGTCAAAGTCCAGCAGTTTTTCTTGTGGTGCAGGGAGGACAACCTGTAGCTCAAAATAAGCGAGAAAAACAAGCTGATGGTGGACATCCAGCATGACAAAGAGCCCCAGAGATCAGTGACTATCCAAGGGGAGGATGTGGCAGTGGTGCAGTGTGTCATAAACAGAAACTCGGGAACGCAGAATGTGACGCACAGAGCTTTATTTCAGGGAACAGGCAAACAGAACTGGAATCGGCAAGCAGGATCAGAGTCGGGGCCATGGTGCAGAGGTAGTCAGAAGCTGGGGAAGTCAGTCAAATATGGGATATACGTGACCGGAGTCAAGCACACGGCAAAGGTCTGAAGGGGACAGGATCAGGGAGGGATCGAAGCAGGGAAGGAAGAGAGCAGAGGTTGGGGCTAAACGGAGGACAGAGAATAGGACACTCAGCAACCTCACCTGGGCAACGCAGCGACTCTGTAGAAGAACGGCCAGAGCAGACTGTACTTTCCAAGGGGCCTCAGGTCTTTTGATGTGTGTAGTAAACTGCTGTGGATATTTCATCATCCCATAGTGGACGGCGTGCTTTTCTTCACCTTGGCCCACTGGGGAAGCGACAGCAGTTCCAGTGATGAATATCAGGAACAGTCCAGCCCATCTGTTGCATGGGGCACTTTCTAGGAGAACCTTTACCCACTGGCTCATTACACCGCGGAGTCCTAAGAAGCACTGCTGTGGATCCTTCCTAACTGCTGCCGTCAGGCACCACAGTGCCTCCTGCTGCCCCCCCCCCACACAGCCAAAACATATGCCAGAATCGCATTTCATCTGTAAAACGGATAGGTGTGGGCCGCATACACCACATGTTAATTTAATCACATTTATTCCATGCACTATATTCTGCGTGTGCCGTGTTCTGTCTTTGCACTTTATCTCTGCTTTGCACCCTTTGTATCTGTGCACTTTATGTACATGCTGCTGCATGCAAAATAATTTCCCTCTGGGATGGATAAAGTGCATCTTATCTTACCTTATCTTGCCAGTATGGAGTACGAAGCACAGGTCTCGCTAACAATTGGCTCCCGGCAGGCGGACGCATTGACCACGGGCATCACGAGGGTAAGGCCAAGCAGGCTCTCCACGAGGCCATCGAAATGGACCGAGCCATTCTGCGGGCCGCGCTCCTGACCAGCCAGCACAACACTCTGACCGTGGTCACGGCCGACCACTCGCACGTCTTCAACTTCGGGGGCTACACGAGACGGGGCAACCCCATCTTCGGTTTGTGGAGTGTGACAAGTGTTTCAATGTAGATGGAAGGTCTGGCAGATGAGGGCTATATTAAGATGGCATCTTCCACTTGTTCCCTGTCTACTGTTTCATTATAATACAATTATAATAGATATAGCATGTATGTCACTAAACCATCCACATCACATAGGCCTGGCTCCCATGCTGAGTGATGTGGACCAGAAGCCTTTCACCTCAATTCTCTACGGAAACGGCCCGGGATACAAGTTAGTGAACGGTGGAAGAGAGAACGTTTCCACCATTGACTACAGTAAGTGACTATTACTTGGTCCAAACTGGTTTTGCTGCTGCCTGGCTGTAACTGCCTTGTTTTATTTAATTTATTTAATTATTTAATAAGTGAAAATAAAGAACACAATATTTTCTTAAATTACACAATTACAGCCACAATTTGTGTATAGTCATGCAATTCTGGGAACCATGAAAATAATATTCATTTCACATATGAGTGTTTGGGAAAATCAGGTCCCTGAGGGGGCCCATCCAAATAGGGAGGGGGGGGGGGTCTGCCCCCTTCCCACAGCTTTGACACAACCGCTAGTCAGACCCCAAAACTGGTGTCAGAGCTGTAGGTGTAGCTTCACAGGGCAAAGCCCATGTACTCGTGTCAAATCCCCCTCCTCCGCCCTCTGTTCCAGATCAGAACAACTACCAGGCCCAGGCTGCGGTGCCCCTGCGCATGGAGACCCACGGAGGAGAGGATGTAGCCGTCTTCTCCAAGGGTCCCATGGCCCACCTCCTGCACGGTGTCAAGGAGCAGAACTACATCCCACATGTCATGGCTTATGCCGCCTGCATCGGCCAGAACAAGCAGCACTGCGTCCAGGCCAGGAACCGGGCCCCTCAGCTTCCCGCAGCTCTGCTGGGCCAGCTGGCGGTCCTGGTACTCGTCCATCTACTGTGGTGACGTCCCTGTCACTTAAAGGGATCGGGCGAGCATCTATGAACTTCCAGCAATCACCTCACCAGGTTTCAATTTAAAACATGGAAAGAAGAAATTCTTAGGAATCCAGGGGGCTTCATGGGACATAAAACATTACATACTGGAATATGTCCTTTGGGACAAGCTATGTGGCCATCCTGAAGTACAGGGCAGACATTTAGGTGTTTGATTGAAAGATACTATTGTGCCCATAAGATTTCTGCATTAAACCAAGATAAAAAAACATGTCTGTATGAAGGCTGGAGATCTATCCATGTGGTAGGACATTGTGGAACATTTGAGTGTCTTTTAATACTGCTGTCATACAAATAGTTTAAATCATTTTTTGAAGTATTTTACTGTTATTGTCCTGTCAAGATAAAATGGCTAAAAGCCATTGAAATTCCTGATATTCCTATTCATTTGATAAGAGTGAAATGATGTTCTGTTGTTGGAAACTCATCCAAGGCCCTAGGGGGCGCTGTGAGCTTCTAGGTGATTAATTAATTATGCATAATATCACATGTAACATTTCAGGAAAATAAACACATTGAGATACATATGAGGACTGCTGTACCATGCTCCAATCAGAAACGTCTTTGTTTCTTCCCATAACCTTAGAGATTCATTACTGTATATAGAAAAATCTTAATTACAGTGAATGTAGTGTTAAAATTCAGCCGTTGGATATTTGTAGATCGTTTTCTCTGAACATGTTGTAAACAAACTTAGAAAGCTTTGGATAACAAGTTGGGCTTATGGTGGACTGTTATTTTAGCGACTTGGTATCACAGTGAACAGAGGAGATGGGGGATTGAATTCTGCTTCTTCTCTGTCCATGGAGTTTTCATATTCTCTCTGTGTCGCTTGGGTTTCATCTGTGTCCTCCACATTCCTCTCGCGGATCAAAACACACAGTTAAGCTAAACTGCCCATTGTATGTGTGTGGCCTCCAACGGACTGCCATCTAACCCAGGGTGTAGCCTTACTTTCTGCCCTATACGGCCTGGGATAGGCGCCAGCCCCCCTGTCTAGTGGTTGGAAGATGAATGGATGAAGTTTTACTTGGATGGCATTATGCATTAGCAGGTAACACTATTGCCTCACACCACCAGAGTTGGGGGACATTGTACATGTTACATAAAAATAATCCACTTCGCTGCCAAGGCGCATAAGCAGAACAGGTTTTGATTTGCAGTGTTTCATCCCTGGAATTGTCAGATGACCTGATACGGACCTGGAAGTTACCTGAAAGTGGTATAGGGTCTGTGAGCCGTGGGGGATGTGAGGAGCGTATGCCGGTATTAATGCAGAGAGAATGCAGAATAACTGGTGCTTGGGGAGGCGGAAAACGCCTATTGCAGTATTCTGTTTGTGCTGGTGCAATTTTCATGGAGCATTTTAGAGGCCCGGCCAAGAGCGACTTATAGTGTAGTGTGAGAAATCCAAAATAGCTCTTTTGAAGGAGCTGTGAGGGCGGACCTGGAAGATATTACAGAGACCAAGTTATCACTGTGACAGGAAAAAGTGAGGATTGTTTCCAGATTGGTCTTGATGTTATTGGTGATGATGTCCCACGGAAGATGTTTACTGTGCTTAAAAAATTCGACTCCATAGATACCTCTTTGAATCCTGTACAACAGTCCTAACAACTAATTATAAACCTCACTGTTTTCTAAAAGCCGTTTCTCTTTGCTGCGTCTGATGCGCCATGCTGCAGTGATATTATTATTTGATACCATTCTGTCAAGCATGATGAAACACTAAGGCAGATTGCTAGAAAGTACTGACAGTATAGATGGTGATCATGTAATTAAGCAAAAGGTACAGGGCTCACAGAATAAGTGGCCTTTTGAAACACGTTGGCTCAGTATAAAATCTGAACGTAGTGCTGGAATGAGCTTCAGCACCCGCGTTCAAGCTGTGAGAGGAGGCTCATTAGCGCATGTGAACCTACTGTTATGTCCTAGTGAAGTGTAAGTTGGTTATTATCCTTTTTGAATCGTAAGTGCACAAGAAAACATTTTGCTTAGAATGCAAATACGTGAGCTATGAAAAGAAATCTGTTTTATCTGCACGCCAAGCACTTAAAAAAATATAAGTACGTGAAGTTCCCCAATAAATTTTTGTGTCCTTCAAAGCACTGTTAGTGCTTTTGGGTGATGACCCAAAAGTGGCTCGCAAAGTGTGTGTCTGCCAGTCTCCCAGTGTGTGAGTTTTTTTTGTTGCTTTGTTTTTTCTAACTGCCAATACCCCCCTCCGCCCCAGTTGGCAAAATTTACTGCCAGCCCTCGCCACCTCCCGGTTGGCAAATTTATTGTCAGCTGTACTCCCACCCGCCCCTGTCCGGGAAAAACTTTCATCAAGTTTTATGTATTATACGTGTATATAGTTCTAAATTGGAAACATTTGTGTTGTGACTTAACGACCAAGGAAAAATGTGGGTCCTCAGGTGAAATGAACTGAGAGCAACTCCTATAAAGGATACTCAAAGGGCAGACCCCTCTCCCCAAAATCGCCATCCCCTTTAACAGGGACCACTAAGCCCCCCCACAGGAGTAGCAACCGTAGGCAAGGCTGGAGTGTATCCCAGGAAGAACAGGAACTGGGAGAGGAGACACTGAGCAGGATGCCTCCCATATATGCGAAGACACTCGCACACACAATAACACACTGTGGGCAATTTAGAGACACCAGTTCATCTAACGGCATATTTTAGGACAGTGGCAGGAAACCAGGCTTTTTTTCTGAAACAAACACTGGCAAGAAAAATATGGTTTTCTGCTATTCTAATGAGTCTGATAAAATGTGATCTTCATGTAAGTCACACGTGAAGACAAACACAAATTGTTCACACCCATTAAACATTCAGAGTGCTCTGGAAAATGAAGTGAACTTGTGGGTTTAAAAACCTCTATTTAAAAATACCTATATTGGTAGCAATAACCTCAAACAAGTGCTTCCGGTAGCTGCGGATCAGAGGTACGCATGGGATGTCTGGTGTTAATAGCTCTCTTGATGTCATACCACAGAATCTATTAGGTTAAGGTCTGGGGTCTGAATGGACCCCTGCCAAAGGCATTTTTTAAGCCATTCTGTACTAGATTTACTTCACTGTTTAGGGCCGTTGTCTTGCTGTGTCACCCAGCTTCTCCTGAGCTTCAGTTGGCAGACAGCCACCCTGACTTTATCCTGCAGGAAACCTTGTTAATCCCAGGAATTCATTTTCCCCTTGATGATAACAAGCAAGCCAGACCCCAAGGCAGCAAAGCAGCCCCAAGTCGTGCTGCTTCCTGCACTGTAATGATGGTTGGTTAATGTTGGTGTGTGCTGCCCTATTTATGCAATAAGTAGCGTTGCATGTTCTTTCCGAGCAATTCACCCTTAATTTAGAGGGACAGTGAGTGGCTCAGTCTCTGTGCCTGTGATCATAAGATCACCGGTTTGAACCCTGACCTCAACAGAACAGTCACACGTCCATGGGCCCTTGAACAAAGGCCCCAGCTACAGCGGCATTGCATGTTAGCTGACCCTGCACAGTGACCCCCAAGCTATGGAGAGCAAGATGGGGTCAGAGGAAAGAAGCGTTCCAATGTACCTGTATTTCTGCAAATGGCAAACAAGGCATGTTTGTTTGTTTTGTAGTTTCATCATTGCATAAAATCTTTTCCCAGTAGAGCTCTGGGAAGGTGGTCTTTGGTAAATCTTGGTGTTATCTTTTTATCATCGCCAATCCCCCTCCTCCATCTTATGGTGCTTTTCCACTGGCATACGGGAACCGTGCCGTACCCGAGCCATACTGCGAAGAGAGACTACTTGGAGCACGGTTCCAGCTCGCTTCGGCTTTCTATAAAGTAACATTTACTTTGAGCACTCAAATCATAGGAAGAAAAGGAGCGCGTGCAGCCTGTGTACTTTTTAAGCGGATTTGATATGTAAGTGGACCACAAGACTTCTCACATTGTCTCTCTCAGGATGTTACTGAGACTTGGTGGCTGTTCAGAGCCTGTTAAGCTTGGCAGGTTGTTACAGTGCAAAAGGCTTCTACACAAGGAAGCTGAAACGCATGACTGGGGAAATTGCAGCCACTCGCACTGTGAGGGAGTATTCAGAGATGCCATTATATCCAGGAATCCGAGAATATTTATTTTGAAATACCTTGCTTTTAAATTTCAGTATGGAACCAATGGTAACACTTTACTTTAGGGAGCACAGATATTTCATAGTAACTCATTTACTCTGAAATACAAATCATGAAGAATTATAGTCGCCGCTTGAGATAAGAGATGCATCATGATTCATTAATGATGAACAAACATGAGATCAGTATTTCTGTTATTCATTACTTGTTCCTTCAGTTGCTCCTTAGTAGTTCACAGAATTATCAGCTTAGTAACAAATAAAGTGACTGCTTGAGATAAAAGATGTGCCACAGTTCATTAATGATGAACGAGCATGACGTCAGTATGTAACTAAGACTTAGTTTGTGATTAAATAATACATAAGTAAGAGCATAACACTGTATTTTTTGTGCCACCTGAAGTGAAATGTTACTGAAGCAGTTCATAAAACATAAGCTGAACTGTAGTATAACAATTTAATATACTCTGGTGAATATTATTTGCCAGATTTCTTAAGAAATTGCAGCAATTTAAGAAAAATAAAAGAAATATGTTCAGAAATAAACCTATAAATTAAAAAGTTTCCTCTAAAGGGCACAGACTGTCACAAACAGTAGTGAGAATTCGGTAAAAAAAAATACAAAGACAGTAAAGTGTCCAGGTTTCCAAAATGAGGTAATACGATATTTATTTTATACGAGTTTATTACTGACTGTTTTTGTTTTGCTTCTATTACAAGTTTTTACTTTAAACTTGTTTGGTTGTCTTAACCTTTTCCTGCAAAGTTAATATGGAGTGAAATGAAATACAAAAACCTCTACAATATCCTGAGGACTCGTGTATTCCCTGATTGTGTGATGCATTTATTTATATTCAAATGCAAGCGAAAGAGAACTGTTTTACTGATGATTGTATAGAGTTTATATTTACAGTGAATTTTAAAGTTTCTTTGACTATGACTTTAGATTTGGGTAATCATTTTGATTTGTGTATTTGCAGTTAATCCACGTACACCAGGCTATTTATATTACAAGTAAGCCCCGTCTCCTAGTGAAGAATTTGTAAATACCACTAAAACACCTATCTAATTTCAACCCCGCCTTAGATGAATTCTGTGTTTATCATGGGCGCCTGCAGCTGTACGCCTGTACACACTGTCCGTACCCTTGACAGTTAGATTTGTTATTTGACTAACATTACATACGTTGTTTTTTGCCTCATTATGTCTGTAACAGAAATGT
Organism: Mormyrops boulengeri; assembly: GCA_026781065.1. Taxonomy (NCBI): domain Eukaryota; kingdom Metazoa; phylum Chordata; class Actinopteri; order Osteoglossiformes; family Mormyridae; genus Mormyrops; species Mormyrops boulengeri. Next base: position 2,286,454 of record JAODLD010000113.1, read on the forward strand.
TAAATTAGGAGTCAGGATGCACGATTCTGGGTCAAATATGAATCATGCTTTTCTCTCACGATTCTTGAGCAATATATTTCTCTCTTTAGTATTATTTTGTATTAAATATTGTTTTTATGAAGATAGAACAAACACAACAGAAGCTACACGATATATCATTTAACGTACCAAAACTGCCACCTGATATTTAAACTTTATTAATATTCAAATTTAGCAGTACCAGAGCAACTACACAATTACCGAAATAAAGGACGTGATTGCATTGGATGATCATTCATTTTTTGTAGTGAAGAACAAGGAATTTTGTCAGGTCATTCACCACTTATAAGAGGTCTCAATGTACTGGCCTGCAAATTATTTTTAAATCTGGCCCATAGGTCGATCTTTTGTTTTCCACAAAATGAAAAATGATGTAACGTCACTCCAGTAATCTGTACTGGCAAGTTCGGCCACTTTCACCTTTAGTAAATCCCCCCCACCCCCACTCGATAAGTGGCTCAGATGTTAGTTAGCTGGATATCGTTATTGGTGAAATTAGACAAAAATATATTAGTATTGGCCAAAATATCCATATTGGTGACCAACTAACTAGCTTTGCGACTATCAACTGTACACATCAGAAAGGGGACACTCTTGGTTTTTAACGAGCAACTCATTTCCAAAGGCAAGAAATGCTAAACTTGCACCTCATCAGCTCTTTATCATAACACTTGTCGGGGCACCTGTGTCCTGTCCCGATGGGGCCCCTGCCGCTTCGCAAGTGCCCAGCCTTGGTGAAGCCACCGCTGCTCCACTAGTGTCAGACCCAGAAAAAGCCACGGTTCCACTACCGTCTGGCCCAGGAGATGCCGTCGCTGCGCCCTGTCCAGGTGCTATGACTCCAAATCTGGTTCCATCCGTGCTGCGTCCGCCGCCAGAGGATCTTGCCTCAGTCACTCACAGGGCCACTTTTGTAGTCTTTTTGTAGTCACAGGGCCACTTCACCCTCGTCCCAGCTCCTGCTACAGTATCGTCAGCAGGCTCGCCTGCTCCTGCCCCTGGCCTGTGGCCCCTCTCTTTGTCCTTTGGGAGGGGTGTGGCAGAGCCCAGTGAGAAGAGAGCTATTACATTTCTGGACCCTCCACCAATGCACGTCTTGCCTCTGCAGAACTCAGCTCATATGTTCCCTGCAACGTTGCTGTGGGTCACCTCAACTTCCGCAGTGTCATTACAGACTGGTGGCCGCCGTCAGTCCGCCGCTCAACATCCAAGCCATCGCCAGCTTTATGTCGGGCTTCCCAGCTAGTGCTAGTTTTGAGCCCAAACCTCTACAGTGTAGCTGCGACCTCCCCAGAGGAGGACATTCCCCCGGAGGACCTCGAATGGGACCCTCTGGGCATGGCCCTGAGTTCCACTCCATGGTCTCCAGGCCAACGGTCCTGTAAGGCCACAGGCCTGTCGGTCTGAGTTCTGGTAAGCTTGCAATGCTCCATCCAGTGTCCTAAGGCAAAGGTTCACTGGCTCCGACAAGACTGGATCCAAATCACCAGATCACTATATCAAAAGGGACACCTCACCCCCACTGGGTGGCCAGAACCCCGCAGGCCTGATTGACTCAAGACACAGATGCATCATACATTCACTAACTCACACTAACACAGGAGGTATTACCCCAGACTAACATGAGGGACACATACACCCATGTTTGGTCTCGTTTGAATGGTCACAGTACGATGGGCACAAAACTCTCAACCTTAACGCAGTATGTTCTCACATAAGAGAAATATAGAAAGTAAGGCTAAGTCCACCAAAGTGGAGGATCTTATCACCTGGTGGAACAAAGGAATTCCCGCCACGTCACTCCCAAGTCCCAAAGCGGACATCAACCCTGGAGAGCACCTAAGAGGGAGGCCGGCTGGGTGTCCATCTCCTGAAGCCTGAGACGGGGGCGCCCCATCTTGGGTAGCTGTGCCAAATCCGGCTCTTACCTTACAGGACCTCTGAGCTGCCTGCTAAAGACTACAAAAGGACACTGTAGTTTTACTTCCCTGTGTAACACAGAACATGGGCATCACATACACACTAAAATATCGGTAACGCTTCACTTGATGGGGCACAAATAATGTAATAATATGCTATTACTTATGTATTAATTAACCACAAACTAAGTGTTACTTGCATACAGATCGCATGTTCGTTCATCGTTAATGAATCGTGATATGTATTTTATCCCTAGCAGTTACTATATTTGTTACTGTATGTATTCTGTAAACCTTTGTGAACTACTGAAGGAACAAGTAATAAATAACACAAGTTAAATACCGATCTCATGTTTGTTCATCATTAATGAATTATAATGTATCTTTTATCTCAGTTACTTTGCTCATGACTTGTACTTCAGTAGTAACTGAGTTACTCCGAAGTATTTGTGCCCCCTCAAGTATATTGTTACTAAAATATCTCGCCACATTTTACCATATTCTGTCTACAATGCTTACAATTATAATAATGCAGCGCGTGTGGTGCCTAGAATGCAATATTGACTGACATCCTGTCAAGAGATAACTCAGGGGTGGGGACCCAAATGCAAAGCAAAGAAAAAGCCAACAGATGGGTGACAAGTCAGGAACAGAAGCAAAGGTTTCAGCAGAAACGGAGTTTGCATGACTGCAGTGAAAGGGCAGCTATTAAGCTGAAATTTCGAGTAAAAGTTTAGCTAAAATTGGCGAAGCCAAGAAACCGCTGCAATTCCTTCTTGGTCTTGGGCGCGGATCAGTTGGGCACCGCGGCGGTCTTGGCGGGATCCATTTGGATAGCACCTGGGGAGAGAATGTAGCCCGAAAGTGTGAGACGTTGTACATGAAATTGACATTTTTGACATTGATGAAGAGGGAATTTTTGCAGAGCCGCTGCAAGACTTGGCACATCCAGCACACCTGGCATACATGATCAGAGAGGAACAAGGAGTAAATAAGCAAATCATCTATATAAATAACAAGGCACCAGTTGATGAGATCTTTAAAAATAGAGTTTATGAGAGACTGAATCAAGGTAGTGTGTTAAAGAGCCTAAAGGGCATAACGGGGTATTTGTAGTGGCCCGGCGTGATTACGAACGCAGTCTTCCTCTCATCGCCCTCATGTATCTGGGTAAAGTTATAAGTTCTCGCAAGTCCAGCCTGGTGAAATACTGTGCCGACCAAACCTGTTCCAGCACAGCTTGGATCAGAGATAGGGGAACAAGGAATTTGACAATGTCCATGTATGTGGGAAGTAGACCTCTGTCATTCATTTTGGCAAAGAAGAAGCCCAACCCCACAGCAGAAGTGGAGAGTCGAATAAAACCAGACTGCAGCACCTCCTCCACATACTATTTCATTGCCTGTGATTTCAGCAAGGTAAGCAGGTAAACCCGGCTCTTAGGTGATAGGGCTTCCCAAAGCTGACCCAGGACCAGTGAGGAGGCACTTCGGTCACATTGATTTTACCGAAGACGTTCTGGAAGTCGGTATACTCAGAGGGTACGCTTTTGGTACTTTCCCTTTTTCCACTGATTTCCGGTCAAGTTCCAGTACCAAAAGATCCAGTACTAAAAGTGCCAAACCAGCTGGGGTAGTTTTTTTGGTACTTTGGGGCGGGACTTAAAACGCTTTCTTTGTTGATTGGTTAAGCAAAAAGCTGCCTCTGAAACACAATACAAACGCCGCTTTGTAATACATTTACAAACTGATAAAGCAACAATAAACATAGAAAAAAAAAAATCAGAACTGATACAACAGAAAGATTAGAATGGCATGAGAAGAAATTTTAAAAGTATTTTGTTTAATATATTGTGATGTGATTTTGTAGATAATATAGCTATGTGATGTAAAAATTATTTGGGTATTTATAAAGTAAAAAGGAGTTCATAAATTTCTCACAGACCCATTTAGGAGTGATTTAAACAGCATGGATGAAACTGATTGTGATTGTCTTGTATGCTCCACAAATCTGGGGGTCGTGACAAACTAACCAGGGGTGACCGTGAACATCAGGGTCCTGAGGTGACTTAATCATAAAGAATCAGGTCTGCTCCCCATGAGACAACCCCAAATGGAGACGAACTGGCATTTTGCAGTGTGTGAGATATCCTTACCCTAAATGTGATCTGTCCAGATCATGGATGTTGAGGAACGGATATACAGACTGCAGAGGAAGGTTCAAAGTGCCAAAGTGGCATATATTAAATTTCTGGGCCCCTTGGACTCACTCAAGGTCGCGGGTGAAAGGACGAAATTCAAAACAAAGAACTTTGGGTCGTTTTCACATTAGGACTTGGCTGCGGATGACTGTGAATGGCTGTGATCAGTGCGCATGCAGCCCAGATTTTTATGTCTAGTAAAAACTGTCTGTCCATGCACATCAACTGCACATGTGCAAGATAACTGATTAGATAGTTCCTGTAGGTGGCAGCGCTGATTTTCACAAATCAGCAGTCAACAACTAAAGAGTAGAGGAAGAATAGCTGTTGTTGTACTAGTTATGATGAGTAGCTGTATGAGGAGGGTCGGAGGTACCCACACATGTAATTTTTTATAGTGTCCAGACATTATACCGAGGTATGCGGTATTTCAAAAAGCAGCACTATTCCGACATTTTGGTGGTAAAATTCCCCAAGTGGGGGGGTCCCAGCTAATTTTGTCGTAAGGATTTCAATATACCGCGGTATGCCTCAATACCATAATACTTCCCAAGCTTAGACTAATAACTTTAAAACGTTTCACTACACTGCTTGTATTTTTGTTTGTTGCAATATATCTGCCCTCTGCTGTTCCGGTGGAATATTACTGCTATGTGCAGCACAGACTGTGAACATCTGCGTCCACCGACAAATAACACAAGTTTCTGCGTGCACGACTGTCCCCCAGCCCGGAAACACGTGCGAAAAAGTGAAGTATGAACTGGCCTTCACCCCTCCCAAGGTGGCATGGACGTTCTGGGTTGAGACAGAGACGTACAATGAGGTAACTAGCCTTATGAAATGAACATGTGTTCGTAATAATATCGGCACTGCCTAATGACTAATGAGACTTAGTTATATGCTGTAGCAAAGCAACAAAATGGCAGATCACAGGCAGAGAGTAATGCTGACTCTGTTAGTGTCACCTAAACATGACGCCATGGAATGACATCACATCTATACGGCAGTCCAGCAATTCAGAGCCCTGCCTCTGCATAACCCAGGAGCAGAGGGAGATGTTTTGGAAGGGAACACCAGAAGTGACGCAGGATGGGAGATACTTTTGGCTCCCGTTCACAGAAACACAAGTTTAACTTGTTTCCCATTGTCTCATTTATTGCTCTCCAGTCACTTCACACCAGTAGTCCCACCCATTGTGCATTTTAAGAACTCGTTTCTCATGACTGAGAGGAGGACCTTCAGGAAGATGTTGGCTGGAAATGATCCTGGGATCACATCTATCATATCCATGTAGTGATGCACTGGACAGCTGAAGATCCTTTGCTGCAGGTCAAAAATAGAACAGCATGACTATGGTTGTAAAATTCTTGCAACATTGTATAATTAAATTATTGCTGAATGATTTATAGTTCAGTCTATTGGCTTTAGGGACGGTGTATTGGCTTACTGAGTGCTGAGTGATTCCTAAAATCAGTGTTATTAACCTAAGCGTGCAGACCTCTGCATGGGGGGGTTCGTCCTCTGTTTGCTTGATTTTCCCTCCATAGTCCACGGATATGCAGTTAAGGAAATCTGTGAGTTGCCCATACTGTGTGTGCGGGTGCCCTGCGATAGAGTGGGGTCCCATTCCATGCCCTGTTTTTTTTTCTGGGATCGCCATCTACGTCACATTAAGAAACACGAATACCTACAGCAAACGCACTTGCTCCATAAGTGGTGACGGACGGAAATGCATCGATCAGCAGTAACTCACATTCATAACCACTGATCTTCCATCGGCCAGATAGTGACGTGTCCTGTGATGGGTTGCCATTTCACCCAGGAGATTCCCTGCCTCGATCCCATTGTTTCCGGGATAGGTTCTAGACCCCCTGCTCCCCCCCCCCCGCCATTCAACCCTGCATAGGACATAAGGCATTGAAAATGAATGGATGAATGAAGAAATGGTTATTCAGAACGTTTTCTTTCCAAGTTCACCTATCACATTCATCTTCACGTTCAATTATTCAGACACTTTTTGCTTGGAATATGCTATGATATATATGATATATATGATATATAACCATCCTTCCACATTCTAAATAGTTACTCTGGTCATGGTTGTGGGTGGGGTACATAGAGTCTGACCCAGGAATCACAGAGCACAAGGCTGGGATACATCCAGGGCGGCATTGCCACACCATCATGTTCACATGCAGTAATACACTGTGGAATTCGGGGACACCAATTAGCTTAACTTCATGTCTTTGGATTGCAGAATGAGACCTGAGTATGTAGAGGAAACTGTGAAGCGGTGAGAACATGCAAACTCCACATAGAGAGAGCAGCGAGGTTTCACTGGAAAACGCAGGACTGGCCTCTGTACCATCTCAGATACTTTTATAAGAAGGAAATATCTTCTGTGTTTTGGATTTTCTTTTGCCGGCCCTGGAGAATGGGCTCCCCCTTTGAGTGTGGTTCCTCCCAAGGTTTCTTCCTTCTAGGGAGTTTTTCCTTGCCACTGTTACCTCTGGCTTCCTTACTGGGGGCTTTGGGTGGGGACAATGTAATGCACTATATTCGAAAACAGGAACTGAGTTGTAAAAACAGTGATAATAATGATTGCTACTGTTGGTGTCCAGCACTGCACATTAATTTAAATTATTTACTTGTTTATGTTGGCTATAAGTTGACTGTTGAGATGTTTTCATGTTCTCTTCCCTTATCTCTACTCTGTTCTCTGGATGTTTTATGTCACTGCATGCCCCATCTCAAGACAAGTTCCTTGTAACTGCAAACTGACATGGCCAACAAACATTTCGATTATGAACACTTCATCGTTTATTTTCATCAGCTTAATTGTCAGACCTTTTTATCTGAAATAATCATGTACACAGTTTATCATTCATTTAGCAACAGAAAATCTCCATGAACAGCTTTGTGATGCTACTGCAGACCATAAGACTATTTTTCAGTCAACACCTTCTTAGACTCCGTCTTAAAATAAGTCCGCGACAGCATCTGTGGACGCACCACAGTCCATCAAAATTAAAGGACATTTCGCAGCCGTTTTTAACCTTTCTTAAGCCAGGAACCTCTAGATAAAAACAGATACCAAATACTGCGTGATCACATAAATAACTAACAACTAAGGGGGAGGCGTATTATTTCTTTAGGGGAGGACGTGCTTCGAGAATATTTCTGTGTGTGTGTTTGTTGGGGGGAACTTGCTTAATTTCCTGTCTTTGCGTAAATCTGTACAATTCCTCAACTTACCCTGAATCCCGACTAAACACCGTGTCGAGATAAAGACCTGAATGTCTGTCGTGTCTGTTTTTCATGTTCCTACACTGAATGGTATCGCAAGACTTGTTCAAATGCGCATGCTTCCCTCTACTGGTCAAATTGAGTATCACCTGTTTCTTTGTGGGAAACTTACATATTCTTATTGTCTAGGGAAGCACGCTAAAGGCAATTTGGGAAAACCTGTGGTACCTGCGATGGTGCCAAACACACACATATTTGTAAGTATATCTTTCTGGGGAATCTCCATTCACTTCTATGGGGAAAAACTCTAATCCCAACATGACGACCTTAACCATAAGTATCCAAACATCACATGCAGACCTATGGGCAATTTGGCCCTCTTTGACTCCAATCAGCCTCAGTGTGTTTTTGGACTGTGGGGAGGGCAGGAGCGGAATTCCACATACACCACCACCACATGCACCACCATGCCACCCCAGTTGGGTTGGTTAATATATCATTATGCTACTTTGTGCATCCTACATTTTACACAAAATATTCTGTTTAAATGGACGGATTGATAAATCTATGGAAAGGTGTTTATGTAAGAAGCCGGACAGCAAGCGGCCTCATCGGGGATCTCATCTATCCTTGATGAGAATGGCCTGCACCGCTGCTTGGCTTCACAACGGGCAGCTGTAGGTAGTTAGGTTTTATTCTTTAGTGCCACCTAGTGCTGTAGCTGGAAGAATGTCGTTGCTTTGCATTTAACAAAAGGTGGAATGATGCATGAATTTTATGAATAACCTGGAAAACTCAGGTTTGTGTCAGAAGTCAGTTGCACTTCAGTACCACTGGATATTTTGGTCAGTTGCACTACTGGTGATGCACTGGTGTGAGTCCAGTTTGTGGCTCTGCAGGTGCCTGTGATGTCACAAGGGATATAAGTAGAAACTGTGGCCCCCTTGGGCTCTCCGCTAGCACAGAATTTGCTGACCAGAGCAATACCCCAGACCACAATTTATACAAAAATCTGAATTTCCTGTATTCTGGGGCCCTCATAAGGGGCTGGGCCATCTGACCCTGCCAGGCTATCCGTGCCCCTCCCATACCCCTGGGTGTCACTGTTGGCACCTAAACCCACTTGTTCTATGGACTGGCCGACCCCGCATCCTCAGTTGTACATCACTCTGGACAAAGGCTTTGCAAAATACATGCACTACTTCTACGGATTCATGTGTGCTTTTAATATAGATACGGTTTTGAGAGAAATTCCTTTTAAAAAGGGTCTAGTGTGCACAGCCTGAGAGCATGATGGGAACCCAGCCACTGGGACATGTCACCGGCACATGTAGCTGGAGGATGGGGCAGAACAAGCTGCTGGGAACTGGACCCCCCTAGCCCCCGCCCCCTAGTCCCCGTACAGATTGCTGTCCTTTTCCCTGCTGGTGTTTTTCAATGGAGCACATTGATGCTTTAGATACTTAATTAGTTGTGAAATATCCACTTGGCCCTGTGGCGGCCACCCCCCCCCCCCCCCCGGGGGGCGCCAAGACGGGAGAACGGGGGGGGGGGGGCGCCCCCCCGCCGCGACGGGGGGTGTGGGGAGGGGGGGGGGGGGGGTGGGGGGGCAGCGAGGGTC